>KN497346.1:6873-20741 GCA_000787155.1 Scartelaos histophorus | reverse complement strand
AACGTGTGGGTTTTTTCACATTTATTAATTCACATGCCAGTCAGATAGCATACTGTGGTGGGTTGTTATTGATGCAGAAATGTGTCAAAGTGAATGTACAAAAAATAATATAATACATGATAAAGAAAGCAAAATATTAAAATGGCAATGTGATTTTTTGTTTTCCCCTCTAAAACTATGATTTATTGCCTGTTTGAATCAAAGATAATGAGAGAGAGAGGTAGGGCTGAACAATATATCTTAAACATATTGATACTGCAAATAATTAATCATCACAAAATAAAAATACAATACAAAGTTCTCCATATGAAAAGAAATGAGTTTTTTGAAAGTAAATGCAAATGTGCCAGATTTTTTTTACAATTCCCTTATTATGTACTGTAACCCAGTTTGGTCTTAGTAAAAGTTTTAATTTTGCTTAACTTATTGTGCCAAAAAATGCAAATGTTGGTCTGATATAGTGTGTGATACAACATATAGTTCTCAAATATCTTAATCTCATATCATGTGGTCCTTATAAAATGTATCAGATGACACATTGCATTCAAGTTTATTCTATGCAAGGCCCCCAACCAACACTTAGAGCCCCTGCTCTAACTGAGTGTACCCCTGGTCTAGAGTGTCCCACACTATGGCATTAAAGGTTGTATAGAGCATTTTCCAAGGAAAGAGTACAGTGCAGTACAGGAGTACACTTTTTCAAATGCTGCACATGCATGAAACCCAGCCCCCTCCCTGACAGCTCCCAACAGCAAGTCTGGAGTAGGGAGCTGTAGGTGCTGCTGCTACTTTGATCTTTTACTATTATCATAACTGCAGCGACATTCAGAGTTACAATAACGTTGTGTGAGAGTAATGTATGGTGTACAAAATCAATAACTTTAGATTTACATTTCCCGGTATGTTTTTAATGAAGTAGTTTATCCTAGAAAACAAGTTCGCTCCTCATCACTGCAAAAGGATCTGTAAATACAACTAACGAACTAAATACAACACAAGCAACAACAAACTGACTTTTTCTTTGCACTGAAAATCACGTTTTAAGATACAGGATATTGCATTTGTATCCTGAAAAACACCTGCCAAGCTCTTGGAAATAAAGTATGTTTCCCAATGATAAGCAGAAGTTTCCTGTCCAGAAGTAATTTAGCGACCAACGCATCAGTCTTCAGACCCTCGTCTGCTTCAGGTCAGCCATCGCTGGATGAATCTCCTAGAATCACCTTTGTTTGGCTTTGCTCCTTTTCCCCTTTGCTTCTCCTTTTAGCGACCTCAAAAGTGGACTTTCTTTTGTGGTGAACTGGTCATGGATTCTTGTCTGTTATTGCTTAAAACTTTGTGCTAATTGCAAGGAAGATACAGCTCAAAAAAACGCTAAGAACCACTGCATTGGTTTCATAAAAAGCTCCTTGCATTTGTGGAGTCCATAAGAGCGATTATATGGCACATAAACCCCAGCGCGTTGGCAAGTCAGTTACATTTGAAGCGTAGGGCATTTGATTGACAACCCAACCAATAATTATGTTGGATATTTTATTTGGCGTGGCGTGGTCTAATTTTGCACACATTTTAGAAAATTCCTCTCCGCTTCTCTGTGTTTGATAGAGCTTTGAAGACCTGGGAGAAGAACAGAAAACTTCTAGTGAACCTCACACTGCGTGATCTCACAATTTTGTGAGAAAGAAAGAACGTCTCCATCTTTAGGAATCTGCGGGCAGGAGCGGGACAAAATATCATAGATGTGGGCAGGAGCAGGAACGAAAATGATGATTATTAGAGTGGGCAGGCGGGAGCAGGACTGCACAATGCAGGTGCAGGTGGGAGCGGAACTGAAGGTTCTGTCCTGCAGGCCTCTAATGCAGAGTAGAGTCCAAGGTGATGTAGTCTGATAATCCCTCTATATGTTACCTGTTTTCTTTTGTTTCTTTTTTTCATCCATGTCACATCAAGTCAGGGCATCAACAACTTCTCTGAATCCCATTTACTTAATGAGTGAGGCTGCTGGCCTATTTCCATGTTAATAAAATCATATGCTAATTACTGTTGGAGGCCTTATTAATTAAACATAACTGTGATAATACGTGTACAGAGCGTAACATAAAAGTCACATAAAAGTGAGCTAATATACTATATTGTTCTGTAGTGCTTCTAATTCTCCTATTATAAGCTATATCTAAAATTGCATATTTATTTTCATGCTGTTCTAGACAATAATTTGACCCTTCAGTTAATTAGCTTGGTTGCCTGTGTTTATTTTATTTTTTTATCTTTTAGAAGAAAATAGTATACTGAAAACTACCAATTTGACAAATACGGATATAAAACTTAAATATGTACCTATGAGGATAAATGTATGAGTGCACATTTTGAGTTGAAAACCTGATCTTCCTAGAATTGAATCTTAAAAAAACAAAGAAATATTTTAATTAGAGTATAACACAGCCCACAGATGTGAAGGCCAAGCACTTGTGATTATGTTCATCAACATTCATACTGTTAATTGCAGTGTGAAAGCCCATGTGTGCAACAGAACGGTCCATTTGTTATTATAAACATGATGGAAATTAGAAATTACAATCAAGCCGGGATTGTCTCAGCTCATTTCTGCTCCATCCCACGAGTTTGTGTGAGCACCACCGGGCAGTTCCCATTCACTCACATTTACATGAGGCAAATGAATGCAACTCTGTAGTGGCTTTGTGCTGTGTCACAAGCTGCGATTAATGCACGTTTTTCTATATGATTTCTTATTGCTGATTTACAAGTGGGACAGTGTTAGCGGCCGTATAAAGGCCACATGCGCAGGGCTCACGGGGGGAAATAACAGCCCTCAGAGAGCAGTGATTCTGAACACACCCGCCTGTGCCAGTGCTCTGTCCGGTCCTCTGCATTATTCATCTGCCCACAGCCAAACAAATATTAACATATCAAATATTAACATGAATCCCACCAGACATTTACACCACTCCAGAGCTAAAAAGGCCAATTTAACGCCACATTTGGAGCGGAGTGAGAGGCTGCTGCGTGTCAGTCCAGGGGCACACAGGATTTCCATGACAATAGAACTGGTCTGGTCTTTTTTCATATTTGTTCCTTTTCAATAAACACCTGCACAGTTTGTCCTGATCTAATGTTCAAATTGAAAATGACATGCAACGCAAAAGTCATAATTAAATAAAGTTATGCTTACTGTCAATGTCAGCAAAGTTTCCGTCATTATTTTAGTTGGTTTCTTCAATTTGTAGTCTTAAAGGTCTACTTCAACTGTCTGTCCTTTTTTAAACGCTGCGCATGAGTGAACCCAGCCCCCTCCCCGACAGATCCCACCTCCTCCTTACAAGAGAACTGCTGCCATAAGGAGTTGTTGGTGCTGCTGCCACTTTTCTCTTTTACTATTATCATAACTGCAATGGCATTCAGAGTTATAATAAAGTTGTTGTCTGAGAGTATTGTATTCTGTGCAAAAAGCATTTACTTTAGATTTACATTTATGTTTTTAATGAAGTACTTTATCCTAGAAAACAAGTTTGTTCTTCATCGCTGCAAAAGGACTTGGAACTACAACTAACAAGCTACTACTAAAACCTCGTCTACTTCAGTGCGGCCATCGCTTGAAGGAATCTCCGAGGATCACCTTCATTTGGCTTTGCTCCTTTTCTTTTTCTTCGCTTCTCCTTTCAGCGACCTTTAAAAAACGGACTTTCTTTTGCGGCTAACTGATAGTAGATTCTTGTCTGTCATTGCAACAAACTTTGTTCCAACAGCGAGGAAGCTACAGCTCGAAAAAGCGGCTAAGAACCGCTGCATTGGTTTAGTAAACAGCGTCTTGCATCTGTGGAGTGTGTAAGAGCCACACGTAAACCACGTAATCCCAGGACGCCAGGGAGTCATTTACACTAGAAGCGTAGAGAGTTTGATTGACAACCCAACAGCCAATAGAAAACGATGTAGCCTTGTTTTCTATTGGCTAATGTGTAACATTCAATTTTGTAGTTTTAAAGGTCCATTGTGTAACTTTTCTGGTGGGAGGTGGATGGGTCTGCCAGTTGCTCATGTTGGGTTGTCTTGCATGTTATTTCTTTGCCTGGATTTTTTTTTTTCCCTAACATGACTATAGCATTTATTTAATTACAGGTATTTTTGCAAAAGTTTGTGGAGACATTTTATTGTTCTTTAATTTTGACTTAATTTGGTGGGATAATACTTATAAATTATAGTTTTATACCAATCAAGAAGCAGTTTGCTAAGAGAAAATGAAAGAGATGTTGAAAATTACAGGAAGTGTAGAATTTTGAAACACACTGATGACACCACTCTGGGAGAATTTTACCCAAATGTTTGGCACAATTTACACCTATAAGAAATAGTATGTTTTCTGATACTTTAAACATGATTTCAACAAAATAAAGGTGCTTTCTTATATTCATATTTTTCAGATATCATTTCAGAATACATTATAGGGGTTTTGGCTCAGTGTGGCTTGGCATGATGACTTTGCAACAGTTATGTTATGTAATTCATGATTTCCAACCAGGAAGTAAAATATTAAACTAAAAAAAAGGAAAAACTGCTGTGAATGTGTTTTGCACAGATCAGAAATATAGTGATTTTACCGTGTTTTAGTCAAATGAGTCGTCAAACGTGTTATAGGCATTTTAAATCAATAATACCTCCACGTTAACACTTTACAGAGGCTCTTTCTACTCTCCTACAGTGTGATCTGGATTACACAGTTTGAAACATCCATTCATGAGAACTTTTAATCCCCTTACTGACATTGTATGGGTGACCCGGTGTAGTCCTCTGTAATACATTATTTAACCAGGTTTCTGTGATAAGCCGAGCAGAGTTTAGCAGGACAGTGAGTGAAAAGGAAGGATGAGAAGTGACCCTCTGTATTGGGGACTCCCTTTTATACTGATGTCATGTTTAACCTGGGAGGCTGTGGGAGTGTGGACACAGAGGAGGAGACGGGGAGAGGCCAGACCAGTGTTTGACTGGAGTCTGACCCTTTTCATGGAGTAATTGGCTGAGGCTCACTTTACTGGCAAAGAGAGAGGGAGAGAGAGGAGAAAAAAAAGAGAGAGGAAGAGAGAAATAATAAGCCTGCCCTCCCTGATACCAGTTCTCGACAGAATGGCTGCTAAAAGTATTGCAATTAAACACTATTTGAAAGCTTCTCAGCAGAAGGCGAAGGGAGGGCAGATTGAAATTTTGGTGTTCTTTTGTTAATAGAAATATGCTCATTTTGTTTCAGGGGAACAAACAATCCCATCAAAGTATCCGGGTAAACTAATTAAAGGGCCCATATTACAACATTTTCTGAAGTTTTGCCAGGAGTTTAGTTTTGTTTTACTTGTGCATGTTTAACACACAAACTCCTGCATATTTAGCTTGAGTTGAGAAAATCTGTTCCAAATTTAGATGTCAGGTGGCAATACAGGAAGTGCTCCATTGTGTTTTTAGTCTCCATACACCATCACTGCAATCATTTGGCTCATTTAAATCCATCTTCACTGAACAAAAGGTAAAAATAAATGGAATCACAAGGTGGAACAAACATTTTTGAGCTTTGGAGATGTAGACAGACTAATAATAAAGGATTTCTCAAATTTCTCAAGCTCATTTCAGTGTTTTTTGATGTTTTGAAAGATTCACACGGTGTCTTTTTTACCTCCTCGAGTGTCTGCAAATCTAATAATCATATGATATAGACATTCTTCAATCTCTTTGCAAAGTAAATACCTCACCTTGATAGATGGAAGTCAGGGGTGGGTGTTTGTTGCGGGTGTCACCGTTTTGTCACTCAGACTCATATCCCGACAGGTAAATCATGGGACAATTTGTTAAGCTGTCAGTGTGAGCAGTCACATCACAGGCCTCTCATTGGGTTGAGTGACAGGTTCACATAACACAGAAAAAAAAGAGTAATTATGTTTTTCTCTTCACAAACAAGATCCTTCGCGAATGTGCTCGACATAAAAGTTGACATGGCTGTTTTACGCTTTTTGTGCACGTTGCAATTTGCCTTGAATCAATGACAATGGATCTGCTCGTGTTTCCATGGTAACCAAAAAATCTTTATTAGTTACTACAGTGTAAAAAGATTTGAGATCAACTATTTGTGAATGAAAGAGACTAGAGGCAGATCAGAACATGTAGAGCTGTCAAACGTCTGGAAAAATTGGAAAGGAAAGGGAATTAACCAAATGTTGTCTCACACTTATGAACAGTGTTTTGCCCAAGGACACAATGGCAATGACACTTTGCAGCTCTGTTAAACAAGTCTCTCATACAGAAAATATATAAAAATACAGTCACAAGTTCACTTTGTTGAACTAGGACCATGTTTGTGAGTTTTCAGACCATGTAAATGTTTTTTGACAGTGCTAATGTGTGTATTGCATCATTTTACAGTATACATGTAAACCCCCCCACTACTCCAAAGTATCGATAGGTCGGTGTCACTCGTGGGGATCAGACGACCCACTGCTTTTTTTGGTCAACATTTCTACTGAACTGCACTCCAGAGTCATGCTTTAATCAAGTCACTTTGGCCTTTTATCTCATAATGGAAGTAGCACTTTAGTAATTGTGGCCAACAGTAGGTAATTTGTGATACTCTGTAGAATAAATAGACTACGCATTTGCTCTAAAAGGCATCTACACTTCAGTAATGAAACAAATGTATGCAATGGAGGAAGGTTAAGATGCTGTCGCAAACATTTACCTTCCATTAATGAAAAAATTAAATGAAAAAAGGGAAAATGAGCTAAATCAAAAGTCAGGGGCACTACTGCTTTTCACAGTCATTTGCTACAATTGCACGTCACCATGTCAATAAGCCTGCCCCAGCTCTGATAGTCCTCACTGCATACTGTATGTTTGTGCTTTGTATCAGCCAACGCAGTGTAATATACTCATGTTTGGGGAAGGTTGAGCGAAAAAGCCAGCTGATTGGGGTAAAAAACTGTATACTGTATTTTTCGGACTATAAGGCGCATCTAAAATCTTTACATTTTCTCAAAAATCAACAGTGCTCCTTATAATCCAGTGGCCTTATGTATGACCTTTGGTTGTGTTTACTAACCTCCAACCGATTTTATGTTGTCCACATTAGTCTAATAACGTATTAGTGGGCGAGTCAGGAGGAGTAATATGTTGGCGACATATAGGGCGACTGTGCAACATACCGGTAGTTCTGCCGTGTGCTGTACAAGGACCCAAAATGCACCTGTTAAGAGACATGCACCATGCAGATTTCAGCTTTTGTATTTTTGTGTTAAAACTGAACAATGTTGAGAGGGATCCGGGCATGTTTGATGCCCAAATCACCCAACTGTTAAACTTGTGTTTTTGTGTTAGCTACAACTGAGAGTTATTGTAAATGACCTGAATAAAGTTCGATTTATCCGACACGCGTTTTGTTTCGCTTATTGCTCCTTATAATCCGATGCGCCTTATGTGTGGACAATGACACAACTGACATATTATTTGATACTGCGCCTTATAATCCGGTGCACTTTATAGCCTAAAAAATACGGTAATCATTTTTATTACCAACTGAAAATAGCCTCATCTTCATTAGGTCCTGTTACTGGCTGATATAAGACACACGACCAACAGTTTCCATTAATATGCATAAGAACTTAGGCATGTGAGTGATTCATGCATGTTTGAATAATCTTTATTCCCCTGCATCAATAGGCTGTTGCACAGGAAAACAATCCGATACAACTTTATTTACAGAGCACTTTAAAAACGACACATCCACTGCCCTGTACTTATTATGTACTTTATTGTGATAAATGTACATTTCAGCAGCATCGAATAGATATTTTGGCACAAATGAAAAACAAAAGAAAAAGTGATGACGTTTACAGTGACATTTAGAGGTTTTATTTTGTCGTTTCATCCATATTCCAATTTCCTTCAATATTTTATAAGTCTAGAAACTGTTGTTTGACATTTCTGCACTCAAGATGGATGTACAGTGGCCGTTTCTGTTTCCAATCTTCAAACTAATTATCAACTATGATAAACACAACGCTTAGAGAACACACAATACGGCAAAAGCTACAAACTGAACTCACAAATGCACCACTGAAGAAAAATGGCCAATACTGTTTGTACATGCACCATAAATAGAAAAAGCGGGTGGCAGGATAAGAGTGACAGAGCTCGGATGGAGTGAGTGGGATATATCACAAAAGAGAACGGAGGAGGAGTGTGGAGCTGAGGGGGCTACACATTTCTGCTCAATTACATTAAAAAAGCGAGAAACAAGGGATGCACGCCGCAGATAAGAGGCAGTTGATTAAAGAGGCGAGAGCCAAAGAATAGAATCTCTGTATTTAGCATTCTCCTGGCAATGCACAGGCTTATTTTCATGGCCTAGTTTGTCATAACGAGAGCGAGCCAGAGGGTAAGACCATGCAGCAGGCACCCAGTAGTCGTGTAGTGATTGAGACATGAAAAATGCAAAACATAGCAAGATGGAGATACTCTGCCTCATCTAATTATTGAGCGCTTACCGTGGTTTCAACAGCTCATGTCATACTTCAAATAACACAGTGTGGAATTGTACTGTTAGACATAATGGAGTCTATCCCAGGAGACTGAGAAAGAATTGATTTTAGACTTTTGGTGGCATGTTTTTTGTGGCTTAGAAGACCTTCCAGAGGAAATCCAATATCCAATATTAACCGGTACCAGAGAAAATAGCATGATTTTGTCTCAAAATATAATTCACTTATTAGGAAATTGATCTGTTTGTGTCATGAACAACTCTGTATGAAGTAAAGTTCAAACATGCTGAGATGTCCTGGGCCTACATCAATCAGCAAAGAGTCCAACCAGGATATCGACTGAACCAAGGAAATCTGCAGTATCAGTTCCATGATATAGGTATCATGGAACCGATACTGCAGATTTCCTTGGATCAGCACCAATATTCAATACCAGTATCTGTATCAATGCATTCCTATAGAGGAGGGACACTTTTGGCTTATGTTTTCTATAAAACAATTACAACAACACAATTAAAAGCTCAAAAAGTTTATATTCTACTCCTCAAGCATGGAGCTAGGCTATCAAAAAATACAATGGAGCACTTCTTGTATTACTACATGACATCAAAAGGAGGAACAGGGTGTTTTCAGTTCAGAGAAGAACTCAAAAACACAGTATAACTCCAAGTATGTTTCTGATGAGGAAACATTATAACATAAACCACAAAATAGTGCAATATGGGCCCAATCATGACAAATGTTTATAGTGCAATCTGTGTTTTGTTCCTTCCTTTTCCACAGCCTTCACACTTGTTTGCAAAGCTGTAGTAACATCCGGGTGGCATCGGCACAGGTGCTTTAGCGCTCGTGTTATAACTGGAGCTGGGTGGTCTGGTCCTCGCTGTGTCCAAATGAGGTGCAGTTGCCATAGGAACAGCCAGGTAATGTCCCTCTGCCCCCCGCAAACTGTCACACTCACCATGTTTTATATGCCCGTAACATATTGCCACAATTAACATGTGATGAGATAAAAATGGAGTGATATTAAGAAAATGAAGCAAGTCAGAGGTAATTAAGCTAATGATGATGAATTGGTAATGTGAGAGAGAAATGTGTTAAAACAGGGATATTACAGTACCACATTGAGTCTTTTGTGCAGTGCATTATATTTGCCATGTCAATCTTATAATATATTTGTAGACATGTGTAATATTCATTCATTTTGGGTCGATTTTTAAGCAGAACTGAACTTTTAAATGTCTCGTATTAATGAAAAGTGACTATTGCGAACTTTAAGCAATGTTAGAGCGTTAATATGCCATAAAAAAACATACCAGGAGTCATCTTTTGTTTGATTTACAAGTTTGAGTAACCATGTATTATTAGTCTGTATATGTCCAATGCTGAAAATGCACTGTTCCACCTTGTGATGTCATTTCGTGGTAGGTTTCATAAGGTTTCAGCTACTTTTTACATCTTGTTCTGTCCTCTAAGTCACTTCTTTTTTGTCAAACTGTGTTAAAATAAAGCTCAAATTAAAGTCTAACTTAAGCTTCAGATTGAGCTGTACCTTCAGTTAGAACCACAAAGTATCAATAGTGAAATAGTGAATCTGAAATGCACCCAGTGTTATTATCAAAGCCCATTCTCTTTGGTATAGTTTCCGTCTGTGTGTTCAGATCCAGGTCTGCATGTAGATGAAGTATTATCCCTTTATTGAACACAGATCAGAGATGTTAATACATGTCATTACCTTCTGCGTGCATTATGATAATAGGTGTCATTAGAAACTCAGCGGGCTCCAAAACAGATGATGCTGCAATTAAGTTCTGAGTGTTATAGATTCTTGTGGATAAATGGCTCCACGGGGGACATTAAGTTTCCAAAAGTTTATGAATTTATGAATTTTGATACGTGAGACTTTAATGTAAATGAATGTGCCCCGGTGAAGTTATTCCATAAATCTTGATCTCATTGTCTTTTAATGATCTATTACTAACTATCAAGCATTATGGCCTCTGATTAAACATAGTAAATCCTATAGGCCTGCATTAAAGTGCACTGAATATGCATTTAGTGATCATTATAAAGGAGCCATATTACACGATTTAGTCTCATCTAATCTATGTTATAATGCTGTTTCCTCATGAAAAACATATCTGGATTTGCGTTTTGTTTTATTTACACATGTTTAACACACAAAGATGAGTCTCTCAAACAGAAAACTCATTGTGCATTGTTCCATGTGATGCCGTCACTATTTTTTTGGATAATTTCAGCCCTGAAATTGCCGATCTTTACTGAATAAAAACTTAAAAGTAGTAGATGTGTGAAAAATCCCTCAGTCATCCAGGTAGAATGGCAAAAGGAAATGCAAAAAAGGCAAAAGGAAAATAAATTTGTCAACTGGACAAAAGTTATTTGGTCGAGTATGTTTCGCAGCTCATCCAAGCTGCTTCTTCAGTTCAGTTCTTCAGTTCTTCAGTTAAAATAAGTAGATGTTAACTTGAAAACTGCTGCTTCGTGACATCACAAGGTGGAACAGAGCATTTTGAGCTTGAGCGTGTAAACAGTAAAGAGTTAGTCAAACATGTGAATGAAACAAGACGCACTCAGGTATGTTTTATAGGACTTTTAAATATTATCATAAATGTTTAATGACTTCAATATATCCTCAGAGGTGTATTTTAAAAGTGCATTTTGTAACTTTTCTGGTGGAGGATGTGCCACCTGGTTCCTCAATGGAAATACTATTGTTTTGTTAAGGTTATAACATCTATTTCCACTGAGAGAAAACAATGGGGGATTTCTTAACTTTGATATCATATGTTATATTTGTGTGCAAAAAAAATAAAAAATAGAATAAGAGACTGAAAAAAAGAGAGGAGAAGGAGAGAAGAGGAGAAGGAATATGTGTTGAAGATTTTGGGAATCTCAAAACACCTAATTTACATACATATGACCAGTTTAGCAATCGTTATCCAAACACTCCAGCAAAACAAATACGCATGTTAGCATTGTATTATTACCCACAATTCAACTCCTCTTAGTATTTAGTGCGCGTAAACTAGCATTGGAGCGATTTTATCTCTTCGTACTTGTCAGGCTAAATTATCTGCACCGCATAATGAAGATGCAGTTGCTAGGAGACAGCGCGAGGATAGTAAACAAACCTAGAGGGATCCGACCTGCTCTCTTCTCCCAAACAAAGTTAATCTAAAAAACCACAGCGTCTGAAAGTGTCTCGGCTGTCTCCGAACGCGCTGCGAAGGGAATGTTTTGGTAGTGCGCAGCAGTTTAAATGGTGTGGTCCACTAAAGCTAGCCCTCAGTAATTAACTGTCACAGCTCTTCAAAACTAACAAATGGACTGTGTGTCAAGGAGCGCCCATTAATTTAGCAGCGCATTCGTGTCCACCCTGAGCCTATTATCACATTACTACACACTTTTTAGTATCTCCACCTCCACTGCTGTAAAATCTGTCTATGCAAGCAATAAACGTTTTAAAGGTGCACCGTGTCTTTTTTCATCCCCTAGTCTCCATGGAGATATTACTGTGTTGCCTGCAATGTTATGGCATTGAACATATCTGTCTGATGATTTATTGTTCAAAAAAGTCTTTAAATAACCCATATTATGCTGACCCCAACCATTAAAGAGCTTCCACCTATTCACATACAGTCGCTGTGTAGATGGTGCCCCAACATTGGAAACTGTGTGACCTACCCCCCCACAATACTCTGTGAAACTTGTGCCGGCGCTGCAGTGGCCACACCCAAAGTTGAAGCTGTTCCGTGAAGAAGCCTCCGTCCCAGCTGTGACAGGAGTCACCTCCTGAAGGGCAGGAGTCTTGGTGGCTCGCAGCAGAGCCTGCACAGGAGCAGCCAAAATGGGACCAGCAGGAGGAGGCTGTGTCCCACCTGATGAACTTTCAAAAGCATTTGGAAAATCAGTCGAAATGGTGGGAATGCATAAAGTAGGGTGCGAGAGCAGTCGTGCACTAGTGTGTCTTGGCCCAGAGGGCTTGAACTTTAGTGGGTTATGTTCCATCCTTGAATGTTAACTTAATGATTCCATCCATGCATTTTCTTCCACTTATCCTTAGCCCTGCCGCAGGGGCAGCAGTCTAAGCAGGGACTCCCAAACTTCCTTCACCCCGGCCACTTCCTCCAGCTCCTCCGGAGGAATACCGAGGTGTTCCCAGGCCAGCCGGGAAACATAGTCCCTCCAGCCTGTCCTAGGTATTCCCCAGGGCCTCCTCCCGGTGGGACATGCCCGGAACACCTCCCGAGAGAGAGATGCCCAGGAGGCATCTGGACCAGATGCCCGAGCCACCTCAGCTGACTCCTCTCAATGTGAAGGAGCAACGGCTCTACTCCGAGCTCCTCCCGTGTGACTGAGCTCCTCACCCTATCTCTAAGGGAGCGCCCAATCACCCTGCGGAGGAAACTCATTTCGACCACTTATATCCGCGATCTCGTCCTTTCGGTCACTACCCAGAGCTCATGACCATAAGTGAGAGTAGGAACGTAGACTGACCGGTAAATCGAGAGCTTTGCCTTTCGGCTCAGCTCCCTCTTCACCACAACGGTCCGATACAGCGACCGCATCACTGCTGACGCTGCACCGATCCGCCTGTCAATCTCACGCTCCATCCTCCCCTCACTCATGAACAAGACTCTTGAACTCCTCCACTTGAGGCAAGGACTCCCCACCTATTGATTCCTTTTTTTCATTGGATTTCCATTGACTATTGAACATTTCAACTGATCTAGCTACATTAAGTACAGTAAATTAATTAAAGACATTATAGCATGCGATTGT
This sequence comes from Scartelaos histophorus, assembly GCA_000787155.1. NCBI lineage: Eukaryota > Metazoa > Chordata > Actinopteri > Gobiiformes > Gobiidae > Scartelaos > Scartelaos histophorus. The sequence goes on along the minus strand of KN497346.1, from coordinate 7,407 downwards.
TTGTTAAATTGTTTTATGTTGATCTTATTAAAAATGTAAAATATAAGATGAACATGAATATATCATTTAAAATGCAAGAAATAGAAGGACTCATCCTTAACTTCCCAGTAAACATCAGGATAGCTTTTCCATAATGTATGTAGTTCCATCGCAGCTTCCCTTTCCCCTGCAGCCAGTGTATTAAACCCCATACTGCTCTTATACAGAAGAACCTCAGGGCACAGATCATCCATATGTGGTTTATTGCTGCATGGAAAATGAGCAAAAATCATTTCTAACATATGGGGATCTTGTCATGTGTACTGCTTTTCAAAGGTAATGTTATGAGAGAAAAGACTTACACAGATTTGGCTGCATGGGCCTTCCTACTGAGACCAATGCATTTTGATGCCCTTGGCCGTATTATCAGGGAGTGAGCGTCTGAGCTTACCCAGAGTCATTTCAGCATCAAATACACTTTTAAAGAGCCAATATCTTCACAAACCATTCGTCAGTCTGGTGAAAATATTATTGTCTTTTTTTTTTTTTTTTTTT
>KN497345.1:2298-15385 GCA_000787155.1 Scartelaos histophorus | reverse complement strand
CTTCCTCCCCGTCTCTTCTCCCTCCTTCCCTTTCTCTCTCTCTCTCTCTCTCTCCTGTCCCTCCTCTCATTCTCTCTCCCTGTCTCTCTCTTTCTCTGTCTCTCCCTTCCCCTCTCTTTCTTTCTCTCCCTTCACTCCTCTCATTCTCCCTGCTTCCATTTCTCTCGCTCTCACTCCCTGCCTACCTCTCTTTCTTTCTCTCTCCCTTCCTTCTCTCATTCTCCCTTCATCCCTTTCTCTCTCTCTCCCTTCTATCCTCTCTTACTTTCTCCCTCCCTTCCCTCCTCGCATTCTTTCTCTCTTCCTTCCCTACTCTTATGCTCCCACCTTCTTTTTCTCTCTCTCTCCCTCCCCCTGCTCTCCCTCTCCCTTCCCTCCTCCCTTTCTTTCTCCCTCTGTTTCCCCCTCTCTTTCTCTCTCCCTCCCTTCCTTCCTCCCTTTCTTTCTCTCTTCCTTCCCTACTCTTATGTTCCCACCTTCCCTTTCTCTCTCTCTCCCTTCCCTCATCCTTTTCTTTCTCCCTCTGTTCCCCCCTCTCTTTCTCTCTCCCTCCTTTCCCTCCTCCCTTTCTTTCTCTCTTCCTTCCCTACTCTTATGTTCCCACCTTCCCTTTCTCTCTCTCTCCCTTCCCTCATCCTTTTCTTTCTCCCTCTGTTCCCCCCTCTCTTTCTCTCTCCCTCCTTTCCCTCCTCCCTTTCTTTCTCTCTTCCTTCCCTACTCTTATGTTCCCACCTTCCCTTTCTCTCTCTCTCCCTTCCCTCATCCTTTTCTTTCTCCCTCTGTTCCCCCCTCTCTTTCTCTCTCACTCCTTTCCCTCCTCCCTTTCTTTCTCTCTTCCTTCCCTTCTCTTATTCTCCTTCCTTCCCTTTCTCTCTCTCTTCTTTCTTTCTCCTTCCTCTCCTCCGTCTCTCCACAGTGGGAAAAACTTCATGTGTCGTCTGCAGTGCATGTTCTCCCACTCTTCTGGCTGTGAGAGGTGAGCTGATGGAGTGAGATGTTTCGCTCTCACATCTCGGGGATCTCGGGTTTAAAATAGCCTCGTCTGCTCGCCCGGCATTCCCATGTAAGGCAGAAGGAGCGAAGGCGAACGCACACCCCAGCGCCGCACTGTTTTCTCTAGCATTAGTGGATTAGCGCTCCTCTCGCTGTCACTGGGGGCGCTCGGAAACCCCACGTTTACAGCTTTTAGCTCAAATGCTTGGTTATTTTCTTTAAAGGTCCCACATTGCGCATCAGTTAATCTGGTGAGCTTTAACACTTGTTCTAATGTTATTTCAAAAGCGTAGAAGAGAAGAACTCAGCCTTAATCTGCAGGGTTTGTGTGTTAAACTCCAGGTCTGTTTGTGAAGTGGAAACGACATCAGAACGCAGATCTAAACTAGTGTAATATGGGCTGTTCATTTGTGCGCTTTTAATAAGGTGAAAAACAGAGCTAGTCCTTTTCAAAAAGCTTTCAGTGGTCTAATGATCCTCACTCACCTCGTGCATTTGTCTCATTGCAGCAGCAGACTCACTCTAGAAGACACACAGCAGTGGTCACAGTCGCTGGAGAAACTGCTCGACTCCAAATGTAAGTGTGCAAGTGAATTATTAGTTATTAAAAGGCCCAGCTACTCGTCTCCATGGAGATGTTACTGATTTCCCTGGGATACTGTGAGTGGATTCCTCTCCCCAGATCTGACCTGTAACTTGACCTGCGTACTGTCACCTAGTTGAGTTAAGATCTGTGGAATATTCAAGATAAAGCAGCAGCCCATCCTCATCTGAGAAGTCACACATTGCACCTTTATCAAAAAAAAACACAACAATCTGGGGTCTCCTCATGGAAACCTGAACCGGCGTGAGCAGCAGTCTCTCCAAATACTGCTCCAAACTCACTCACAGAACGTTCTAACACAGGAGACGGAGCTGAGATTGAACCAACCTTTGTGTAGTCGATAATCATATATAATAGAATTGTAATAAATACAGTTGTTGAAGTATAACATGTATCGTTGGAGAATCCAGGCAATAAAGTAGTTCAGTCCCACACTTCATCTGCTGTTGTGTCCTCAGGCGTTTGACGTGGGTGCTGATGGGGGCAGGAGACGCCACTGGCACAGAATGGTAGTCATTGCTCCAGGGCAGATACATGCAAGGATCTTATGTCTAGAGACGTCACACAGATGCAGCTCGTGTAGTGACTTTTGTGCTTGTTTGTGAGGAAAACTAAGCCAGAGAGCTTCCCATGAGCTCTCAGATCCACACACTCGGATCCATTTGAGAACTCCCACACCTTCACCGTACAGGCTTTAGTCCTTCTGCGGAGGACCTGTCATGTGACCGTGTTGTGTTCCTCCTCAGATGGACTGGCCACGTTCCGCTCGTTCCTGAAGTCGGAGTACAGTGACGAGAACATGGAGTTCTGGCTCACCTGTGAGGACTTCAAGAAGATCCGCTCGTCCTTCAGGATGTCGTCTCGAGCCAAGCGCATCTACGAGCAGTTCATCAAAGCAGAGTCACCCAAAGAGGTCAGAGCCACACACACTGTCACACAAACTGGACTTGAAAATAAACTACAACCCAGAATATTCAGGTTCATTAAATAATCATATTCAAAGTTTAGCCGTAGCAACATCCCCCTGTTCTTGTCATAGACTGTATATATAAATGGAAATGTAATAGTGTTCCTCCTTCCAGATCAACATCGACCACCAGACGCGTGAACAGATCAAGCGAAATGTCAAAACTCCCACGATGCACTGCTTCGACGAGGCTCAGAAGATCGTGTACGGTTTGATGGAGCGCGATTCCTATCCACGCTTCCTCCGCTCTGACATGTACAGAACGCTACTGGAAAACCTGTCAGCCGACTCCTCCAAAGGGTGAACCAGAAACTCACGACATAAACTTATAACGAGAAACAACTGGAACAAATGCACTCGGGTGAGAGAGGAGAGACTGAAAAACAGAGGAGTAGGAAGAAGAGAAGTAGTTGCAAACCGGACGCCATCTTTGGGACTTGGATGAAGCGATAGCATGGTGTCCAAGCAGCGAGTTTGCACCGTCTTGAAGAAATATTTTAAAAGAGCAAAAAATGCAAATTTGCTGCTTCCCATCTTGCAAAAAGGACAGAAAAAGAAGAATCACCTTATTTAAATCTAGTTTGTTTAACTGTAGCCTTAAAGCGACACCGAGTGCAATAACAGCTGTTCACAAAGGGCTGAGGACAGAGCTAGCCAGGGTTAGCATAGCGCTATACAGACATGGCCGAGCACGGAGTGTTTATGTAATGACATCACTTCCAGGTCCAACCAGCAACTTCACAGCTGTGTATGTTTATGTAAATTAAAACCACAAACTCAGATATGTAAATAATCTTGTCATTGTACATTACACTGGATGACCGGTGTTTATATCGCAGTCACTGCTAATGCTAGTTTAGCGTAGCCTAGCTTCTTACCTCAACCTTGTGAGGAGCTGATGTGCCTCGGACCCGGAAGTGATGTCACACTCCGTTTTATAGAGGTAATGTAGATGACGTCACAACATCCACAGATTTGGCAGTGAGACTGAGGACATTTTCAGCTTCCAACACATCACTGGGCCTCATTCACCAAACGTTCTCACAAACATTTTTGGCATTTACAAAACATTTTCTTAACTGAAAATCTTCTGTAAGAACAAATCCTGCAAACTTTCAGGAGCACTCGTAAGAATGAAAATTCCACTATTTACTGAATAAATATTATTACTCTGATAATGCAACAAAAACTGCAATTCCTCCATGATTGTAAGTTATATATTTTCTTAAGTATTTCCTATAAACATATGACTGTGTGATCCTCCATATGGGCCTCAGTCACAGCCCTGAGCCTGGTCACTGTGCTGGACCCAACACCCCATGACCAATCCCTCATCCCCTCAAACCCCACCCCCCCCTGACCACCCACTCTTATGCAGCCCTGTCCAAGCCCCCCTCCCTCACTATTTACTGCAGGTCCTTGATCAATCAATCAATTAAACTTTATCTGTAGATTTTTATACAAAAATGTCACACAAAGCCCTTGTGAAGGCAGAAGGCACGATAGATATGATAAAAGTGTCACAAGTGTCTAAATCTTCCCTCCCTGAGTGTGTTGGTGTGAGTTTGGACAGTTGAAATCACAGCTGAAGCTGCAGCAGCTCCTCCTGAACTCCCCCTCACTCTCTCCCTCCACTTTCACACGCCGTAACACCAAACCCATATTGGCCATACTTGGATGTTCAGAGGGCGTTTCTAACCAAATACATATTCATTTTCTATGTAAATAAAATGTAAATGAGCGTGGAGGTGTTTGTATCTGGGTGTGGATGAATTCAGTGCAACTGTCACTTAAGAAGGAATTTATGTAAGAACACTTTGTGAATCTGGAACTTCTGTCAGCATCTTCTTAAAGTGGAAGTTACCAAACATTTTTAGAAAAGATTCATGAATGAGGCCCAATGTTCTTGTGTTGTTCCTACATAACAAATATAAAAGTACAGGGCTGTGTGGTGTTATAAGGGTTCAGGGGCTTGGGTGGACACAGCCGGTGACTCAGTTTAGTTTCTTTCAGCTCCACATACAAACATTCTGCCAGTCAGGGCCACTTACTTTGAACACTGAATTGAGTGAATTGATGTCAGTGCATAGCCTCTATTGTCCAGTCATGAAAAGTTGTAATGAATAGTTTGTGTACAATGTTAAACTGCTTCCGTCTTAATAATACGGTACAACATAAACTCATCTAAAGTTACGTTATTACTAAATAGATTTGATCACACCCATAGACAGAGATGCCATTCGCTCCTTCGGGTTTCATGTTTTTATTTATTCCATTCCACCATCCTCTGATTGGCTAATCCGCCTGTCAATCATCTGAATCCAGATGTAGTCTTGGCTGGCCAGGTTACATTTAAACCATCCTTCAGTGTAGTTTGTGCTATTCATGCAATAAGATCTTATCAAACAGGGCTAAAACTCAGTAGAAATGCCTAAAGGGACATTATGTAACTTTTCTAATACAGTGTGTAACCTGTTTAAAGCTAGATTGAACTCTGAATTAAGTTCTTCTCATCAATCTGGAAAGGGTCTCGCTGAAAGTAGTTGCAAAAAGTTGGTTGCAAAAGATTTGAACTTATATCAGGTTCTTCATCTTGTTTTCAGATTTATTGTCTACTTATTAGACCAGAGACGCTTCATTCTAGTCTAGAGGGAGTTTATTTTAAGAGATCATCGTCATATCATTTCAATACTTATAACTTATTCATTCGCTCCTTCGGGTTTCATGTTTTTATTTATTCCATTCCACCATCCTCTGATTGGCTAATCCGCCTGTCAATCATCTGAATCCAGATGTAGTCTTGGCTGGCCAGGTTACATTTAAACCATCCTTCAGTGTAGTTTGTGCTATTCATGCAATAAGATCTTATCAAACAGGGCTAAAACTCAGTAGAAATGCCTAAAGGGACATTATGTAACTTTTCTAATACAGTGTGTAACCTGTTTAAAGCTAGATTGAACTCTGAATTAAGTTCTTCTCATCAATCTGGAAAGGGTCTCGCTGAAAGTAGTTGCAAAAAGTTGGTTGCAAAAGATTTGAACTTATATCAGGTTCTTCATCTTGTTTTCAGATTTATTGTCTACTTATTAGACCAGAGACGCTTCATTCTAGTCTAGAGGGAGTTTATTTTAAGAGATCATCATCATATCATTTCAATACTTATAACTTATTATCTGATGGATTTAATTGTTTATATCTTCAATCTTTTTTGCAGTTTGATTGAAGTGTCACAAAATTGGAACGAGGGGGGTTGGGTATTTATCTATCGCCATGGAAACAAGTTGGAGGTCAGAACTGTAGATAGATGTTTAATATCATAGAGCGGAACATTCCAACCAAAGTATAAACATCTATATAGGGACAATCAGAGAAAAAGTTCCCATAGTAGCTTTCCCTCCACAAATGCACAAAGTACTTTTCACCACGCTATTTGGCTTATTTTCTTCTGTTAGCGTCGCCATGTTTGTTTTGGGTTTGGGCGCTTCATCTTTGACCCGTCCTACCCACAATGCAACGCTGTGACTGGTCCAAACACAATCACAGGAGAAGCACAAGATGGATTTTCGAGAGTGTGTGAACTCCGACTATCACGGAGATTCATGTTCCTGTGCTAATCCAACACCTGCTCGTCGCCATGGAGATGTTATTGTTTTGACTGGAGACTTACTCAGAATAGCACTGAAGTGTATCTATCTTGTTTTATTGCTCAAAAATACGTTGAAAAACACGTAGAACGGTCCAGGCTAAGAAAACATTTCCATGGAGACGAGCGGTTGGCAGACCCTTTAACAGAAAAGTTACTTTGAACACCTTTAAAGGAACTGTATGGAACACTACCAGTTCAACCTGCACTGATCAGATTTTAAATCTTATATCATTATAGACCCTCTGAAAAATTGTAAACAGAAACATTAAATTCTGGAATGGAGCAGCTGGAGGCAAAAGTGAAGTGGAACAAAAGCAACTTTCATGGGAAAACTGGGATTGATCTCAGAATATCACAACTTATGAAAACAGAGCCCAGTTTAAAAACACTTACAAATGTGTTTTACATTATTTGTTTATTTGACAAGAGTTTATGATCCACATTAAGCATTTTTACAAAGGCAAAATCCACATTTTGAAGTTTTACTGGACAAATCCTCACAGAAATGTTGAGCCCACAACAGTTTTTCACTTCATCTACAGATATATGACACATTTCATCTTAAATAATTCTCTACTATTTTATGGTTAGAAAACTGTTTTTTTTTCATCCGTGTTCAAAGCAAAGTAAATAAGATTTGTGCCTTGAAAATTCAAAATTGTTGCTTATTTGTTTTTTTGAAAATTCAAAATTGTTGCTTATTTGTTTTTATAAAGTCATTTAGTTCTGCTCATCAGTTAATCACTGTAAATATATGATTTTAGCTTCATTTTGCCTCCACACCAGAATTTTTAACATTCTAACATAAGATTTAAAAGGGTCTATAGATCATTATTCATCTTCATTATTCGGATACTGCTTCATTCTAGTCTATAGGGAGTTTATTTTAAAATAACTTGTCAAGTTAAATGATCTTGCTGCACGGACAGATAATTCCACTACTTTCAAGTCATTTCCCGATGGATTTAAGTGTTTAGATCCTAAATCATGGCCAAGCTTTTATGCAGTGTGTTCAAATCAAATCTAGCTTTTGCCATTCAATTAAAAAAACAAAGCAAAAACAATGCTGATTTTTTCTTCATTACAAAATTATTGGACATTATTGTGAAGCTGTTTGTTATAATTTGGCGCTTTGATTCAAGAAGATTTTCCAGTCAGAAAGTAAACAAAAAATTAGCCTCACGAGTCTCTCGTTTGGGTTGCCAGTTTCAATGCTGAAATCCAGTGTGTTTAAACTGGATTTCAACATTGATCTCAACCGTTTCTACCTAAACACCTGCATTCTGGAGGTTCTGAGCTTTCACATGAGGCCTGGTCTGTCCATAAACTGAGAATGTGTCTGTATCTGCAGGTTAAAGTGCATGTGACAGGTTTTCATTTTTTTGATTTACTCTGCTGGGATAAAACCTGTTGAAATAATAATAGTCTTACACCAGTCAAGAAACAATTTGTGAAGAAATGTTAAGAAATATGTTATAATTACAGGAAGTAGAGAGTTCTGTTTTTAGAGAGTCCCATACTGACAATAATTCAGTTCCAAAAATGCATCACAGTTCCTCATTTTTGTAATATTTTAAACCTGATTTCAACAAAATGACGATGTTGTCTGGTGATGCAGTCGATCTAAAAAAAAATTAAAAAATCTTAAATATCATGATCTTAAAATGAGTAGTCCATCCTGCCATAGGCACATTAATGGTGCACTGTGTAATTTCTTTGCCTGAAATGTTCCACAGTAGTGTATTAAACATATTTCCCTTGCATTTGTTCAATTACAGGTGTTTTATAGCTCAGGAATACGTTAAGAAACATGAATTCTTACCATGTGCAGGCTTGTTTCTCCATAGAGTTTAAGTTTATTTCCATACTGCGGAATAATCAAGCCAAAACTGTAATATCTCCATGGAGACAAGCAAAAAATTACACAGTGTACAGGCAACTTGAGGTAAATTGTGATTATACGACCTTTTTAGGGCAAAGGCTACATAGAAACGGCAAAAACCTTGGCCAAACTGTAAGATATAAACACTCAAATCTAGAAAATAACTTAAAAGTAGTGAAATGATCTGTCCATGCAGCAAGATAGTTATTTTAAAATAAATTCCCTCCTGACTAGAATAAAGCATCTCTGGTGAGTGTTCATGGGCTGCAAATAGTTTATAGATGCTAAGTTTTGGTTAAACACACTTAAACCAGTTTATAATTAGTGTTTATGGCCTGATAATAAGTTCTTAGCTGTTGAATTTGAGATAAATGCTTTAAATTCTGCTAAATTCTGAATAAACATACTTAAAACAAGTAAATCTGTATCACTAAATATAAAAACAAGTGTTACAGGGGAAGCTATGAGAAATGGATCAGAGCATCTTTTAAATGTTTATAGACTCAATTTAAGATTTTCTGACTAGTTGAGTCATGGCAGAAATATATGTGACAATTTTTAAGATTATACAGCCAATTCAGAACTCGTAAGTAGAGAATATGTCTGAAAACAAGATGAAGAACCTGATGTAAGTTTGAAAATCTTGGCCCGATCAGAAGAATTTGCAGTGCAGTTCCTTTATTTCAGTAGTTCAAAGTCCTAAAGTGTGATTTAACCTGACCCCGTTTAAAAAGTCAGCTGTTGTTTTGTGTGGCGTTCATGTGTCTCTCTTCTCGAGTCGGCGCTCTTCAGTCCTGAGCTTTCCCGATGTTCCGATCTGGTCTGACACACTCCTTATATGGGCGTCATACGGTAGCTTCCTGCCCCGTGTGGTTCTTCTTGGGTGATTGGACTTTTATGGCAGGATATGAAGTGGACGGTCGGACTGCGGAGAATCAAAGTGAAGATTAGCAAAACAACGGGACACCCACATTGTCAAAAAATAATTGCTCATTTAGTTCACGTTTTAAGATTTTGATTGATTTGTGTTTTTGTACGAGCAGATCTGTCAAAAGCGAAACCAGACTGCCATATTTGGGCCCGACGGAGCAGGTGCGCACAGGAAGACGAGTTGAAAAGTTGCACTGATAATTCACTTGTGTTTGTCTTTCTTATGGATAGTCCTGGTTTAGTCCTAGTTTTGACCTTGTTTAGTCCTGTTTTAGACTTGGTTTAGCCCTATTCTAGAGTTGGATCCTGTTTCAGACCTGGTGTATTCCTGTGTGAGACTTGGTTGAGTTTATAGTCCCATTTTAGACCTGATATAGTCTGGTGTTGTTTTAGACCTGGTTTAGTCCTAGTTTAGACCACATGTAGTCCTGTTTTAGATCTGGTTTAGTCCTGTGTTAGACCTGGTCAAGTTTTTTGCTAGACCTGGTTTAGTCCCATTTTACGCCTGTTTTAGTCTCATTTTAAACCTGCTTTGGTCTTGTTTTATACCTGGTCGAGTTCTGTGTTAGACCAGATGTAGACCTTTTTTAGACCTGGTTTAGTCCTGTGTTAGATCTGGTCATGTCTGTTTTAGATATAATTTAGTCCAATTTTTCACCTGGTTTTCTTCTAATTTTAGACCTAATTTAGACCCATATTAGACCTGGTTTAGTCCTAGTTTACGCTTGATTGAGTCCCATTTTAAACCTGGTTTGGTCTTGTTTTAGATCTGGTTTAGTCCTAGTTTAGACCAGATGTAGACCTGTTTTAGATCTGGTTTAGTCCTGTGTTAGACCTGGTCTAATACTGCTTCAGACCTACTTTAGTTTAGTTTTATACCTGGTTTAGTCCTGTTTTAGACCTAGTTCAGTGGTAGTTAAAACTTGGTTACAAGTTTTAAAATACAGTTTTAAAATTGTTAAAAACAAAAACAAAAAATAGTCCATTTTAATTGGTTTGCAGTCACGGTAATGCTAATAACAACTAGCATGCTACCTGCACACTTCCTGATTCTCGGAATATAATATGTTGAATAATTGCTATATAATTAGATAGGCAGTACATAGTAAACTTCAAGTATTCAATATATCTACACTGGGAAGCCTTAAGTCCAAGTTTAAACCTGATCTTGTCCTGTTTTAGACCTGGCTTAGTTCTATTCTAGACCTGGTTTAGTCCCATTCTAAGCCTCATTGGTTGAGTCTGTTCACTGCAAAAATCACAACTTAAGAGACTTGAATACCATGTGTACTTTTTAGGAGTGCAGTAACTTCATTACTTTTTCAGAATAATCACCATTTATTCATACAGTTTTGTTTCAGTGCAAAGACAGAGTGGGTCTATGTGTTAAGAGTTACTTTGTAGCAGTGGTGGCAAGACTACTGAAAACGTGTACAAAAGTAAAAATACTGCTGCTGAAATTTTACTAGAAAAAGTATGTATGAAAATACTGCTCAAAGTATTAGTCACTTTATACAAGTTAAGTAGCAGTTTCAGATCAGTCTTTACATAAAACTTTGAGCTTTTATTGATACTTTGCAGCTGATGTCGTCAACATTCCCTGGGGGTGTGATGCTAACTGAGGCACTGCTCTGTCTGAGGCTTTGCTAGACTTGAATCTGGTCTTTATTTTAACACAATCTGACCAAAAAGAACAGATTTACGTGGAACATTAGTCACAAGTTAGCTTTTCACTTAGCCAATCTCTCTTTTTTGTTGAAAATCAAACTCAAAACAGGACCATGAACGCTCAGACTGATCACAGGCTGCTGAAAATGCGCTCTTTAAATCCATTTTGTGTTTTTTCTTGAGTTTTCAGATGATCTTAAAAAGTTTTTGGGCTGCTTTTGCTCATGTTTTCTTTGTGTCTTTATGGAAACTGCAGAATTTTCTGTGAATATACATACATGTAGAATAGGGTGACCAGACATCAATATTTAGCGAAAACAGCTCCAGTTTTGAGCCTTGTGTCCCCTTTCCAAGCTGATTTACCCAAAACAGCTTGGACAGGGGACCAGTTTTATACAAAAAATGTCCACGGTGTCTCTATTTTGGACCAATTTGATCCCTAACAACAGTAAAAAGAGGCAAAAATTGTCATTTGTTGAGGTAAAGTATAGAAAAGTTACTTAAAAACAACAAAAACACAAAGAAAATGTCTCACATTAGTGCTTTGTGCATAAGTTTTCCTTTATTACACAATCGTTTCACAGTTTTATTATTACCAACCATCTAAAACCAGGGATATCCAAGGTTTTTATTTTGAAAATCTGATCAGCCTAACGTAGAAAAACCCCCAGCGTGATGTCACTGCAGAGTATTGATTGTTAATTCAACTCATTTTGCCCTGAAATAATGAGCGTTTTTCTGTTAAAATGTATCCTTATCAAAACATATCACCGTTTCTACTCTTGACCCACTGGCCTACTGCAGCAAACTGTAATCCATGAAGCTCCTCCATGTTTTTAAAGTCCAAACTCCTTCACCAAACTGGTCATTTTGTTTTGTACAGAGTAGAAGCGTGTAATTTCAACTTGTTTGCATCACCTTACATTTCTGGTGTTCTTGTTTCCATGGAAATGTCCTTGCTTTGCTGGGAATGTATGGAGAAAAGCAAATTACAGGTCAGATCTGCGGAGAGGCCAAACTCACTTTAGTATTTTTGAGCAGTAATGTGTAGATAGACAAATCTAACGTCATACTCACAAGCGATCACATCTCCATGGATCTAAAATCTACGCAAACTACCAATGTCCAAACTAGTGGATAAGTAGATTAAAAAGATTGAACCCTAACCCTAACCCCACCCTAACCTAACCCTAACCCATACTACGCTATTTTCTAATGTGTCTTAAAATGTTGTTTCCACATCACAAACGTACCTGTAGTTGTGTTTTGGATGCCCTGAAATTGCCAATCTCTATAAAACAAAAGCTAAAAGGAGCTGTTAACCACCACCATGACATCACAAGGTGGAACGGATAATTTTGAGTTTTGGAGATGTAAACAGACTATAAATAAAGGATTTCTCAAACACATAAATGAAACAAAACACAACTCCGAGTCAATTTTGCGTAATATAGGGAAGTAAGTAAAACAAAACTAGAATTCTGGCTAAATACTACGTTTGCTCCACTTTTTAAAAATCCAGTTTATTTTAGCTTTGTTAGCATTCTAGCACACTGAAGCTGAAATAGAGGCTTGTTTTGTTAGCTTAGCATTAGCACATTCACCACTGCATACCCGTCTGTACAGAGTGTGAGTGTACGTTTCATGGGACATAATAATACTGAAGTTCTTATTTATTCTCTCACTCATGTTTGCTGTTGCAGTGTTGACCTGTTTAGAGACTATTATTATTATATTTGTGTTAACTTATTCAAATCTTGGAACAAAGTGGTTACAATATTAATAAAGTGAGTTTTTCCCTTGTGGCTCTGTGTGGAATTTTGAATATAATTTTACAACGCATATTTTTTACTTTTACTTCACCACATTTAAGAACGTGTATCTGTACTTTCTACTCCACTATATATTAAAGTACTTTTCATTGCGGTGTGAGATCTTCATGAAGACCAAAACAGACCAAGGTACACGTCAGATCTGTGGAGAGGCGACCCCGGTTTTTTGGGGGTATTTTTGAGCTGTAAAACCACCTGTGATTGAATAAATTTAAGGTAAAGATGTTTAATGTCACACTGTGGAACATGACATCTCCATGGAAACAAGCAGGACATGGACCCCCAACTAAAAAGTTCTATAGTGCACTTTTAAGTACAAGTATTAGTACCCGTTTAAAAATGTACTGCAATTTGGAACCATTTTCTGAAACAATTTAAGGATGAAATGTTGATGATTTTGTATATGATGATTTTGTATTGATTTTGTAAAGAATCTGACTGATTTTAATTGATTCAACTGATTTCTTAATTTTTCTAGCTGTTTTTGTGTATTTGGTATTAATGTGGTATTGATTGACTTTGACCAAACCAATTACAAAAAAAAAAAAAAGAAAATAAGAAATAA
>JACN01043022.1:0-10123 GCA_000787155.1 Scartelaos histophorus | reverse complement strand
GCGCCCGCCGATGTGCCGCAGCTGCCCCGCGTCCCGGAGGAGAAGGACCGGCGGCTGCACGAGAAGGAGCGCCAAATCGAGGAGCTGATGCGGAAGTTGGAGCAGGAGCAGAAACTGGTGGAGGAGCTCAAAATGCAGCTGGAGGTGGAGAAGAAAGGCGGGATGAGTTTGGACCCCAGCGTCAAACAGGAAGCGAATCATATTTTTTCCAATTGCACGACGGTCCCGAATTCGATCGTCGGCAAACAGCAAATAACTTCCAACACTATCAAAAACGAAGGTGCTATTTCGCCAAACTGCCTGTCCACCGCGTCCAGTTCCATTTTAGGCTCCCAGATGAACGCGCCCACCATGGTCAAACTAGAGGACGTGACCGTTTCGTCAGGCAAGCCGCTCCAAATTCAGACCCAGTTGGTGACGCAAAGGAGTCCCAAGCTCCAAAACAGGCCCCTGAATCAGCAGGCCACCCCGGGCTTACAGCAGTTCTTCATCAGTCACACAGGGGGCGTGTCTCAGGTGCTGGGGCAGCCTCAGACCCTCCTCACGGCCACGGGACAAGCCGGAGCACAGATCCTGGTGCCCGTGTCCCTGCCCAACAACACCATCCAGCTGCCCACTACCACAGTCAGCCTGCAGGTACAACTACACAGTCGACAGAATGTTCAGAAGTGACCCTGCAGACACAATGCACACATTAGCAAACACTGTAAAGAAAGAAACAAATAGGATTTAAACGGCACATTTTCCTGTTTATATCTTAAATTTTTGACTTTTTTGCACTGTGATTGTAATGTTATTTGACAGGGACTTGTTTAACTGCTGCACAAAATCAGCTCTTCTGTAGTTCCAGCTAAATCATTTTGTCTTGCCAGATTCTGTTAAAACAAAGTTCAGATTAAAGCTTAACTTGAGTAACAAAGCTTCAGACAGAGCAGAGCCTGCAGTTAGCATCAGCTGCAAAGTGTCAATACTAAGGTTAAGGGTTAGGAATTGTATTGAATGTAATACGATTCTAAATAGATTTAATTATAATCAGTTTTACATATATGCTTTATTTAAATGATTGGACTTTGGTTCAGTTAATGTGGGAAGGCTTTATTTGCATAAAGAAATCAAAATTAATTTAAATGAGAAACTCGTACATTTCAAGCACTATCTTTTTTTTAAGTATACAGTCAAGATTAAATAACTTATGAATAAACTTATGAATAAAAGAAACTGTGATTTAGTTGATATTAAAATTAATCATCTTGCTTGTTTCCATGGCGATGATATTGCTTTGCCTGTAATGTTCCACAATATAGCGATAAACTCCTATCTCCATGGAGACGAGCAGCTGATGCCACCAGAGTTACCACAGAATTAGAGGCTTAGATTGTATATTGAAATGGGCACAGCTAACGAGAAAACCTGAAAAATCTTCACCCTTTTCTCTGTAACTGCTGCTGTCAGATTTGACCGGCTTAAAATATTCGTATTAACCTCGTCTACATGATCCTGGTGTTTTTATTTCACTTTTCTGTCCCTAAATCAACATATGAACATTAATAATAGAAAGTAAGCACCCCCCAAGCAGCACATTTAACTCTTTTGGATGAAATTAAAACTATAAGCCATCTGGAGCTCAGGAATAGGACGGCGTCTCTCTATCGATCAACTTACTGTTATTGAATCATTCTAACCCGGCCGACCATATCAAATGCAAAATACGAGTACAAGTAACATGAAGAAACATTCTGAAGCTTAATGTGTATGTAATGCCAACTATGCAAAGAAATGCTCTGTCCTTGTTTCTCTCTCTGTTGCTTATTTCCATTTCATTTCCCTGAACAAATGGACATCTCATGGAACTAGATATGGCCGATTGAACGTAGCAACCGCACGGCCACAGTCAACACAGAGAGAAGTATCCAGGCCGGCTAATGACTTCTCACCATTAACATCTAATAATAGACTCCAAAGGACACGTCTCATCCTTGAACACTTATTTCAGTCCATTTCAACTAATAGGAGACACTTTTAGTTTAATGAAAGATTCAATTCAGTATTATTCTAGGCATTTTAATATGTGTTTTTTATTCATTTACGTTTTTTTTGCTCTGGCAGTCGGTTCAACTCCAGGCGGCCATGTCCAACCCTGCCCCGGCCCTGGTCCAGACTTCTGTGCCTCAGCTGCAGAGCACCAAGATGGACGCCTCCTCCACCCCACTGCTGCAGGTCAGACTCAGTCAAAGGGAAAGTAAAAATGATGGGAGCTAAAGTCTGGTGGTGAAGAGGAGATAAGGTTGCTAGTTCTGATGCTACATATGTGTATATACAGGCTCAAGCACAATATGTCGTCTTTTAAAACTGTTTTTATCGTCACATTTGGACCGCACTGTGTCCTCTGTCTGATGGGCCCATTGTCTTTGAATTGGAAACAGACCCTGACCATGTGCAATAACAACAGTGGTTTGGAGAGTCAGAGCCGAGCAGACC
Source organism: Scartelaos histophorus (assembly GCA_000787155.1). Classification (NCBI taxonomy): domain Eukaryota; kingdom Metazoa; phylum Chordata; class Actinopteri; order Gobiiformes; family Gobiidae; genus Scartelaos; species Scartelaos histophorus. The sequence goes on along the minus strand of JACN01043022.1, from coordinate 7,645 downwards.
TGAGCCCCCAGTGTTTTCTGAGGACCTCCCCAGACACCAGGGTCTCTCCTCGGGCCTCCCCCAACCACCACATCTCCAACGGGCCCCTCAGCAAGGTAGAACATCCGAACAACTGTATCGCTGCACCTGTTTGTTTGTGTTATATATATATATATATGTTGAGTTTTTCCTCTCTCCGTCGCCGGTCTAGTCTTCCTCTCCGGGGCAGCCGGCGTTCATCCTGCAGTCCTCCCCCCTGCTCCCTCCGCCCCCCAAGAACCGAGAGCCGCCTCGCTACGAGGACGCGGTCAAGCAGAGCCGCAACCTGCTGACCAACCACTCCTCACAGGTTAGAGCGCTGCCCGGGTTTGGTTTGAGCCTTAAAGAGAGAGAGAGACTGTGTTTAAGCAGAGTGGGGCCTTGGGCCGCCTACACTTCCCAAATTTGACTGATGTGTCATTTCAGGTTTCCACGGCAACAAGCCAGCAAATGGATGATTTGTTCGACATCCTCATTGAGAGTGGAGGTAAGGTGCCATTTACCAGCAGGCAGAGGATGATGGGTAATAGGGAAGAATTTGTATAAGAGAGGTCTTTATTTAATAGAACCCTCTAGCATGTTAAAAAGTTAGTCTCATACATGTTCTTCTTTTTAACACATTTAAATAACTGAATCAAACCCATTTTGTTCCTCAGAAATAGCTCCATTCACACAGCAGGAGGCCCCCATGCCGCTGAATAAGGCTCTGCCGGTCACCGCTCACATCAGCACTCTCCCGGTCAACACGGTCCTGTCCAGACCGCCCCCTCAGGTGCAGCTGGCCCCTGCCCCGGGCCTGTCCACCATGGGGGACCCCTCTCTGAGCTCCCTGAGGGGCCCCTCTCCTCTGTCCCTGAGCTCGGAGCAGCAGCTGGAGGCTCTGCTGGAGGGCACACTGTCAGACAGCTCTCCTGCAGACCCGCGCACACAGGGCCTGATGGAGGAGCTGCAGGCTCAGCTCATGGAGCAGCAGCCCTTCTCTCCCATGGACACATCAGATCTGTCCTTTTCCTCATCCCCCCCCTCCTCTCTGCACATGGGCCTGTCTGACCCCACCCTGGACAACATGGAGTGGTTAGACCTGACCATGCCCCCCGGGCCTGGGCCGCTCACCCCCCTCACCATCCCCTCAGACTTCCTGGACTCCCATGACCTGCAGCTGCACTGGGACTGAGCTGTTCAGGGCGCTTCACACAAGCAGCAGTTTGCACAGCTTTAAGACGGCCTCTCGCTGGACCCGAGGATTTTACAGGAATCCATTTTAAAAGACGATCATCTACAGAGAATGAGCCAAACCACCACTACGAGACTCGAGTGAGCCCCGCACAGGGTTCTGTACTGAACTACTGGACCAGTCTGAGGCTGTGTGCCATAGTGTGCAGACTTTACATTTCAATAAGCAAATCGAGCTGCTCAATGTAACACAAACCTCTGGATTCCACCAGGTGAACAACCTTTTTAGACGGGTGCATTGCTACATGTTTTTAAACTTGCAGTGCTCACTCATGTACACGGCAACAACGAGTGATGTTCTAAGCTGCCAGACGCAGCTGGTGGAATCCAGGAGTTGGACAGGACCAACCCTCTCTCCTCTCATCAAAGCCACGCACCTGTCGTCCAGTGAGCAGAATAACCTGTCATGTGACTGTTGAGTGACCTGTAGTGGCCCCAGGGTCCAGCTGATCAACCAATGACTGTAAAGAGCCTGGACGTTACCCAGACGACAAGAGGAGTTTCTCCTCATATTTGAGTGAGCTATGCACTAAACCACCTCACAATACTGAAATGTGAAGCATATCCAACAGCATCCAACCATGTGATCAAACTGATGTGATCGACTCTATGTGGCCAATGCTCCAGTCTATTTGAATGTATCAAGTAACTAAAGTACTTTTACTGTCGGCAGCTTTTCTGAGGGCCTCAGAAGAAAGGGAACAAACACACACACACACACACACACGTGTGTGCTGCTCGCCATGGACATGCACAGAGCTCAGCTCTGCTGTGGACACTGGCCTTGTCCTGCTTTGTCACATACTGGGGCTGCATGTTGTTGTCAAAGAGTAAATATATGAATTGCCTTTACAGCACATATTTAAACCTGAAGATTCTGTGCAGATTTCCACACTAAGGAGTGATACTGAAATGCAGTACGGTCCCTCTGAAAACAAAGCCAGGAAAAAGGGAGTGTTTGAGCACATGGGCTAGTGTGAGCGAGCTAGCATGACTACATGTGTCTATAAATGTGTATCCGTGTGCAGTGGTCTCGTCTTCTGCATGTCCTGTGAGTCTATCTGTGTGCATGACTGTTTGATATGAGGAGCTCTGTGCTCCTCAAGACTGTTTATCTGTCCCACTGTCACACGCACAGTGAACAAAGAGGGCTACGCTCCTTTTCAAACACACATCCAAGTCTATCTTATGTCCCTACGATACATCAGATCATTCTACTGCACAGAACACACTGGCTGCACAGCATCTCTTGTCTTCTGTAAAATCATTTAAACGGATAAAAAACAAACCAAAATACATTAAACAGTATGAATGTCTAGTGCTTTGGTTAATGTTAGAAGAAATATCGCAATTTTAAGATTTTTTTCACAGTTATGACACAATGACCAAATCATTTGAAATCAATAATTCATTTTCATTTGCACAGTAATAGATTCACATATTTCAGTCAAACTTTCTAAATTAAAGAAGTAATATTAATGTGATATAAGGCACTTTACATTTGCATACACTTTTGGGGTATATTTCAGACTTAAATTAAATTCTAAAATGTTGTGACCTTTGAAGTTGTAGTTTGAAGCCTTTGTTATGTTCAGTGGACATTTACAGACATCATAACATCATCATCATATGATGGTTTGAAGCCTTTGTTATGTTCAGTGGACATTTACAGACATCATAACATCATATGACATAACATAATGGAACATATGTTTTAAAGGGAACATATTACACTGTTATAATGTTGCTTCCTCATCAAAAACTTACCTAGACTGGTCCACTGTGTGTTTAATCTCCACACACCTTCACTACAATCATCTGGATGATTTCAGATGTAGAATTGTTCATCTCTGCTGAACAAAAGGTGAAGAAGGTGGAAGCATTTTGAGCTTTGAAGATGTAGACAAATAATAAAGGATTCATGTGTGAATGAAACAAAACACAACCGCAGGTGTGTTTCCGACGAGGTAGCAGCGTTATAACATGGCTTAACAAAAATCTATTTTGTGTAATACAAGACCTTAAACTTTAAACCTCTTATTTGTGACCACTTCTGTTTTCAGGCATTAGGGGGCGCCAGTTGTCACCACAGCACATATCCCATATGTTGCGTGCCACTTTAGGCTCAGTTGAATCCACGCTCGCTGATCTGTATTCACTTCAGCAATAATTACAGCAAAAAAATGTCAAAAATGTTCAAATCGGCGCCAAAAACTGGGCAGACTACTTTTAGCTTTTGTGTTGTGCGATTTGTTTCATTGTTGTTATAATCTTAGGAAATTGTTTTTTGATATTGGTTGCCAAAAGCAGGCCTTGAAATGTAATCTCACATGTTGTTTTTGTAATGTTTTTTTAGCGTTCACAATTGTTGCTTCTGTACAAAGAGCGGTGTCACGTGTATCTGTTTTGCTTGTGGTTTTGAATTATTATGATTTTCGATGTATCCAAACCACAGAAAGTGTATTGTCAATGATCACTCACCCAAGGACTGTGGTTAAGAATGGGGCAGGGACAGCTCATTGCAATAACAGTGGTGGAAGAAGTACTCCGTTTTGTACTTAAGTAAAAGTACAAGTTTAGGCACAAAAAGTATCACATAATTTACTTAAAGGTGTCACTTTTTAGTCGGGAGTTTGTCACGTGCTTGTTTCTCTGGATACGTCACTGCTCTGTCTGGAATGTTCCACAGTACGACAGCTCTGGCCTGTAACTGCTTTAGTCTCCATGAAGATAAAAAGGTTACTGCGAAAAATCCCAGACAAAGCAATATCCATGACGAAAAGCATTTGATGACTAGGAAAGTTACTCAAACTATGTTAAATATAGTGATAATGACTGCGTTTTTCTACACATATTATGGTGCTTAAATATGAGACTTGAACTCAAAACCATTAGGATGTTGCCATGGATACACTCAGATAACCCCTTCACCATTATGAAAAGTACTTTGTAATTAAGCAGAATTTGATTGAAAAGCATACAGATACCTCCTCTTAAAAGTAGTGTGCTAAAAGTAAATCATATCTACCATAAAATGTACTTTGAGATACCTAAAAATTGTACTCTTACGTTTGTACTTTGTTACTCTCCACCGCTGAATAACGCTGCTCTCTTATATAAACTGTACTGTCAGATACTGCCTTGGTTTTATCCTGTGTTGTTTTTATATCAATGCTCCTTTGTATCACGTTCAAAGGACTTCATATTGTCTAGATAAAACTGCATGGGACAGGAAGTGGCAGCTGCAGTCTCAGACCAGTACATTTTTAGCAGACTTCCCTCCCATATGTATACAGTACATGGGGGGGTGTAATGGATATATATGGTCTTCTTATACTCCCGTGGTATAGGCTCGGCAGCAGCATCCGTACAGTAGTAGTTGGTGGTAGCCCTCTGTATCTCGCGCTCATGCCATGCCTCTTGTTTGTATGCCATATGTTTTGCACATTGTGTACATATTTCTATAGATGTAATGCATATTTTTATACATGTGAAACATCCATGGCTCTCTATTTTGTACATACTCTAAAAGATGTATATAATAAGTACTGTATGCCTTTATGTGACAATAAATCATTTGGTGTACTGTGAGTTTGGGAGGATGTCTTTTTTTTTTTTTCGATGTGTACGTTTTCTGGTGCTTGTACCTGTAAATGTACTTTATGACATTAGAAGTATCTGGCATTTCTTCAGTCACAGGTGTTTAAAATCCTTTGTAGACCCTCACTTTTAAAATCCTTGCTGTAACTGGGCCTCTTCACCTCTTCACAGATCTGACCAGTAACCTGACCTGGTGATGCCACCTGTTTCCAATATGTAATTCAGTGTTTATAATATAAATGGAAATATTTAACCCTCTGACACTGAGACCGTTTGTGCATTTTGCAAACTTTTTAACTGTTGAAAAAATGTTGCAGTTACAGCTGCGAAAATTACCAGAGCTGTTCAAACACTGTATGTTTGATGGCCTGTTCAAAGTGAAACTCAATCTTTAGAAAATCACTTCACTGAAAATAATTCATTAGAAAATGATGTAATTGTATATTCCATTGTAAAAGCACTACATGTATGGAGTGTATGGGGATGCAACACACAATAATGCACCAAAATCAATGTTACATATGTAAGGGTCAAATAACATCAACACAAATAATCCACTTCAGACTTTCAGATTTTTGAAAATGTTACATTTTTTATTTTTTGGCAATTAAAAATAGTGACTTTTGCACTTAAAATGGCCTTAAGATATTCTTGACACTTTGATAATTTCTTGATTTATTTTGGAGGACAAGTAGACAAAATATTTAAATTGAAAGTTGAAAAAAAAATACATTTTAGTCCACTTTTATAGCACTTTTATGTGGCAGGAACTGTTTGGGATAAGAAGTGTAATAATGACCTCACATTTTGGAGGTCAGATGTTAAAGTGGAACTAAAACACTGAATCCACTTGTTTTGCCCCCAGCTGTGTACACGGTGGTTTAATGACTTCATTTACTGAGGCTGTTGTTATTTTTGCTATTTTAGTGAAACTTATATTTTCAGTTTTGTGTCATTTCAAGTAGTACATGACATCACACAGGACTGACCCGAGTACAGTCATTCATTTCTTATTACAGATATCTGGCTTCATCCTGTTAAACCAATCACACTGTTCGTCATACGCCCAGACCCCGCCCTTCCTCCTCTTCCCTTTGGTCCTCCAGGTACTGCCTAGATTAGCAGCTCGATTAGCGATGTGACGGTGGGTGGAGTTTAGGTGCCACTTTAATGCCATACTACGGAACATTTCTTGCAAAGCTTCTCAGTAGATCTCAGTAGAAATGGAATGGCAGACCCTTTCCCTGAAAAGTCACTTAGTGCACTTCAGCATCATGTTTATAGCAGCAACCAGTTATTCATTCGCACTTGTGATCAGTTATCGCTAACCTATATTTACAAATATTACACATGAACATTTGCTCTATGATCAGTTACAGACCAACAAAGCTACAGTATCTTTGCAATGGATTATTACACTGAGATAGAGGTAAACATTCAAGTTACATAAGATACCACCAGGCCAAGGTATTTCATAGCGTTTGTCAGCACTATAAACAACCACAGCAATATTAAGACTATATTAATGAGGCCTAAAGCCCAGTATAGAACACAGAACAGTCTGATAAAGGCAGGGCTGTGGGGAAGAGATCTCATTTGTATAATGACATGTCATGAGCACACATTTGCATTTTAGCACGCATGTCTATGATTATTATTTTTTTTTATGGACATAGTTCCGTAAGGTAAAGGCACCGGCTACAAAGTCAGAATCATTCTTTTTACAGTTAAGAAGTGAAGCCTGATTATACCAAAAATGGTCCATTATGTCTCACATTGCCATGGACGGGCTCTGTCACCATGGTTACGCTCTCACTGCAATGAGACAGAAGATAAAATATGTGGTGGAGGATCCTGGTCTGGGGAGATTGTAGATTATAATCCAGTATCATTCAAGTGTTGGGATCAAAGTGCAGTAATAGTACACAGCAGTGGAGTGTACCTCACTTCAGAAGGGGTGGTAGGTGTGGATGTTGGTCTGGCACTTGGGACACTTATGCCGGACACTCTTCAGTCGGTCCACAAAGAACGGGACACAACACAAACAAATAAAGCTCCTGTGTGAGGACAGAGTGGTTACTGCCGCATAGAGGAAAACTCAACTTCAATACTAATACCACAATGATGATTTTAAAAAAACTAAACTTTTTCAATACTATGTGATTTTTGGCATTAAAGCATAGTACTTTCTTTTAAATGACCATGTTTTAAATCAGTGTAATCTCTCAGTGGTCCTGGTAAGTACAAGTCTATGTGCTCTTATACTTATACTTGTGATACAGTTTAAGATCATTCTAAAAGGTTCAGGAAAGGTTCATTTATGTCCTGTGAATGTGACTTTTTTAGGATCAATACTTGCTGAAATGAGAATCTAGTTTTGATACTAGTTTTAGTAATGATTAGGATCAGATTTTTGATACTTTTGACAGCACTAGCCCTCAGATTCCCTCTAAAATCTAAAGTCATTTCAAAGTCCTTCCATAACTGACTGAACACCAAGAATGTTAGAACAGTATTTTGATCAAGGAAACATACACAATGCAACTGGTGAGAAAGGTTGACTCTCCATTGAACTTCTTGGTCTGAGTGAAGACCACCTGCTTGCAGGAGGGGCACTGCGTTAAGGCCCCACACCTACCCAGGCATTCTGCAGTGAGACACACGACTACATTAAAACATCATGAGACAAGAGTGAGTGGCCTGGTGCAGGAGCAGAGCTCACCTGGTTCTATGTGCTTCATATCGTCAGCTTGATCAGCCGGTGGAGCTGCAGGTTCCACAGGTGGTTCCTCTG
>KN497342.1:0-19146 GCA_000787155.1 Scartelaos histophorus | reverse complement strand
TCCTTGGACCAAATTGATTCAGTAAGTTTTTGTGTGAAGTTGTGTTTTAATCTGTAATTCACAAAACTGTTTTTCCCTAATAAATAATAAAAATAAATACAAATATTGGTATAGCAAAATAAATAAAAAATATTGGTATAGCAAGTTCATATTTGTCATTATTTCTTTGTTGTAACACCCACCTCACCTGTTTGAATGTTGTGAGTGTTTGTTGGCATGTAGTTGGAGCCATGTCTCGCCTTGCTCCCTTCTGTGGAGAGTGTATGAATTATAAACTACTATAAATCATGTAGAGAAGCTTGTGAACAGCATTTTAAGGTGTACATATCATTAACCCAATGCCATTGTTTTGTAGCTCTCTGGAAAGTCATTCCCTCTTTGCATGAGGCAGCTCCACCAGTCCCTCCGAGAGCACCATCACCTGCGCCATGGTGGACGAATGCAGTACGGCCTGTTCTTAAAAGGCATTGGTCTGTCTCTGGAGCAGGCACTGCAGTTCTGGAGGTCAGAGTTCATTCGTGGAAAAGTGGATGCAGACAAGGTAACGCTGTATTTTAGATCTGTCAAACAAATTATTCTCACCATCTAATATTTTCAAGTTATCCCTTCTGCGAAAACGAGCATCTTCTGTTTTCTTAAGTGGTTAAAACATGTTTTCTTCAGCTCTATTGGAGTATTGTCGGGGTAATCTGATCTCTATTTGTTAATCATAAACAATAAAGGCCAATCATGATAAAAAGAGAAGACATCATATCATTCATGGAGATAATTTTGTCAGTGACATTATGGCCATTATCTACAAACAGGGAGACATTACTTTTTATACAAACATATTGCCTCAGACAGAATAATGCTGTTCTCCTGGAGCAAAGATTAATGCCAAAACTAAGACTCTAAAATGAGTTGCGGCCAGAGATCTTTGCTGTGTAATAGAAGGGGGCTTTTTTATTCTTTTTGTCAGGACCTGGCTGTGATTTTAAGTAAGGTTTGTTTTTTGTTTATTTTCAAACAAAATGGAAAAAAACATAAGATTTTAACTACTTCTTTAATAGCTTATAAAGTGTGCCCAGTGGCTATATTGTCTTATATTGTTAACTTCGGACTTGCTCCTCATCAGAAACTAATTAAGGCATACTTCAGAGATTCAGAGTTCACTACTGGATAACTTGGTTTTACGCTAGAACACAGTTTTTTCAGTTCTATGTGTGTCACTACATAATCTCTCCAGTTTACTACTTTTTCTGCAGTTTGATGGTACTCTAACCTTTGCAGCCTTTTCCTGGTTGCCCCGCCTCGTACAAATAGTGACAATCTTTGCACAAATCGAGCCCTTGTTTCTCAGCAGAAGCATCCCAACGCTGCTGACCACATCTTCTCTCACTGTGATGTATGTGTTGTGTCGCAGGCTGCACTTTTGTGGCAGGCTGCACAAACCGCCTCATTAGTATGCGAGCAGCACCAGAAAAAAGATGGGAGCTAGTGGTGCCGAAAGGGAGGCCTGGAGGAGGAGGCAGTGTAATATTAGACTACAGGGAGTGGGGAAATTGATGAAATCTACTTGATCTATCCATTTTTCCCAGAAAAGAACTTATTGTAGGCCACTGTCGGAGTGTGTTTTTGCATGGACTTTTGCCTTGGGGCAGAACGGCTTTGAACAGAGCCCTTTATAGATTTGAATGAATCGGTGACCTGGGTATCACTTCACAGGAAACTCAGAAGACATGATAATAATAAGCCTGTTCGTTACAAGTGTGATATGTAAAGTGCAATGGTGTCATTTATTTTTGTAAAGGTGCACTATGTAACTTTTCTGGGTCCACTACCTGCTTGACTAGAGTTATTGCTTGGATGTTTGTTATCTTACCTTTTATTGAACGACCTTTATTGCTTTAGAAATGATTTGAAAAGGCATCAATTTCTACTGTTAGAACGGCGACCTCTCCACAGATCTGACCTATGACCTTAGTTCGGTGGTGTCATGTGTTTGTCTCCATGAAGATAGATTGGTTTAATGCCATTTCGCTGAACCTTCTGGACAAAGCACAAAACTGGTGATGGACCCTTAACTAGAAAAAAATTGTCATTAAGTGATTCTTTCCTCAGTACTGAAGAGTTGCAAATAAAATAATTATACAATGTGCACGTCAACACAGAAAGTAAAATATTAAACAAATTATTACATTTTATTTGATATGACTTAAAGGTTATTGTCTTGATTTGTTGAACCTTAGCATAGCACATTTCCTGAGAAAAGCTCCTATCAGGGTAAATGACTTGAGAAAGGTCACTTTGCCATTTCCCTTTATGCTCTCAGATTTCACAACACTTTTCACGTTATTGCTACAGGCTTCTATTGCAGATTAGGGCTGTCAAAAATTAAACCCACATACTTACTGATTATTACAATTGATTATTATTACCAAATTATACCCTATTGGTAGTAATAGTTTTAGCATGGTCTTGAGCTTTTATCAGAACTAATAAGACCACATAACAATATGAAGACAACTGTTATTTTGTGTCAAATTCAATATTACAGTTGTGGTATTGAAATTAATTTTAAGGAGTATCCTATTGCACACAATTTTAGGACATGTGCTGACCTTTTAATCCTTTGGTATTAGATTTAAGGAGTTCATCATAACACTTGGTGCATACTAGAATTACAGCTACACCAAGTTTAACCAAACACACTTAAGTTTATTCTCCTTTTGATTGTGGCCTATTTCTCTGTGTTTTCTGGATTTGTCCCAGAGTGAATGGGGGGATGTTAGTATGAGGTTTTCCTACCAGCTAAAAGAAATCAACTGCTCTTACTTTTGGCTAGTACTTGTGCTTTTGCCTCAGAGTTCCTGTTGTGATATTTTTGGATTGCTTTATTTAGCATCAGTGTCTACTAGGTTTATCCACTGCACTTTGTAGGAATTATTTTATTCTGTTTAGAAGTTTCAGCCATCCAAATTGGTAAGAAATAAGCGGAACAAGATGAAACCAGTTTAGTAGCTTGAGGCAGTCTCATTGCCATTTTAGAGGTCAGACTGACTTTTCTTATGCACATTATAACTCTGACTAAATTCCCTTTATATTTTCAGTAAGTAAAAGTTGAAGGCCATTGCATGTCTAAGCCTTTGGCCATGCTAACCACTCAGGATGCTTTATATGCAAACCATTTCACATTATAATCAGAAGATGCCAGCTAAAGTTGAACTCTCAAAATTCGTTTTAACAGAATAGGAGGGTCTTAAATCTAGAAATGGCCTCTAAAAGTGATGGCTTTATATAATTAATATTTGACTTATTGTACTTAAAGAACCTTTTATCCTCTCTTTAAATGGCACTGCTGCTCGTATCATTAAGGGGTTCAAGGGTTTTATCGGACAGTTAATGTCCTATGATGGCTGCAGTCAAGGTGATGGGACTCGGCCATTGCTCCAGCTCTGTCCAATGATTTACCTTTTGGTTTTTAGGGGCACTGATCCTGCTATTACACAAGAACTATGCAGATAAAGGGTGTTCCTAATGGAGAGGGAATAGTGTTTTAAATATTTTATTTCAATATAAATAACCAACGAATGTATTCAGACATTCAACATGCCTCCATAAGATGCTTTTAATGAATGTATTAATACAATGTTGAAGGCACAAAGCCAGACTTTTTTCACATATTGAAGCAGAGGGCCACAGACTGGTGACCAGTACAGGCCTTTAAGACAGGCCGGCTGTGTCTAAGCTACATTACATACAACTATCTGATAGTTGTATTTAATGTAGCTTAGACACAGCCAGGGTGCTTTTAAAAGGTCTTGGATCACCAAGTTTTTACCACAATGCAATAATATTGATTAGTTGGTGTTACAGTAATAGAAGTACTTGAATTTGCAGTCAAAAGTATTGCCTATAATCATTTGGGCCAATTCAGTAGGAAGCCTGAGGGCCTCATTTGGCCTCTGGGTCACAGTTTGGACACCACTGCACTAGGCGTTCATAATTTTTCTTTCAGTGGTTTATTTCTGTTAACTTAAAGGTGCACTTTGTAAACTATGTCAACTTGTCTCCCTAGAGATGTTATTGCTCTCCCTGGAATGTTCCAGAGTATGGTATTAAACTTTATCTCTTAGTCCAGATGAATGTCAAACCAACAAAAATACAATGTGTTAGGACGAGGACACGGCTGCTTGTTTCAGTTAATAACTCTAATTTTATGATGATATGTTTTTGTGTTTTTCTCTGCCACACAAACCAACAACTGTTCATATTTAAATTGCAGTTTGGTTTGAAATTCAGTTTTACAGAGGACTGTGTCAATCCCCTGTGTACGGCCAGTAGCAAAATCAGTGAACAGGAAAGTTGAGCATGTTACAGCATTCATAATTCAGCCATCTCAAGTGTGGTGACACCTATACAGCAGGTTTCCTCTAATAGCTCTATATTTCACTGAGGAAACACCCTGTCAGCGCCGTCATGATGTATGGCCATGTCTCTTTTCACCCCAACCTTGTCCTCCTTATACTCTTATCCTCACTAATGCTTCCTGTGTGTGTCTGTCTCTCTCTGTCTGCCTGTTTCTCTCTCCTTCTCTCTCTAGTTCGACAAACAATACGCCTATAGCATTCGCCACATGTTTGGTAAGGAAGGCCGAAGAGCAGACTACACCCCCTACAGCTGCATGAAGGTGATCCTGTCAAACATGCCCAGCCAAGGAGACTATCACGGTGAGTCTATACTTCCATGAGGGAGTCAAACGATGGTTCAAGCAGCTGTTGGTCACTGCCATTATCAGGCCAGGGCTTCACAATAAGAGGACACACTAGTCTAAGCTTAACAATTAGTTGATATGACAAAGTATGCTTTTAGACTGTTTTTTCCTTAAATTATATTTAAATTCTATATATATTTTATTATTATTTTTTTTTTTTTCAGTGTGTTGATTTTGCACTTAAAAACATGCACGCAGCTCTTATTTGCCCGGAGGGTCACCTGCTTTTCTCCATGGAAATGGTTTTGGCTGCAATATTCCACAGTATGACATAAAACTCATCTGTGTCCATAGAGAATGTTGCGAAGTCTGGTTTTACTTTTCTGTGTCCATGGAATCATGCAGATGCAGGCCTCCTAGAGAAAGTTAGGCAACGTTGCTTTAAATAAAATTCAAATGAGACTTGCTAGTATCACTAGTTTCAGCAGAAATCTATGAAAACACTGCATGCATTATTTGGTATCCAGAACTCAATGCAAAAACAAATTATACCTGCCCAATGTTTTGTTTTTTTTAATCAGTGTAGTAGCTGACAGGGTTGTTTTGTGTCTTGCAGGATGTCCCTTTCGTCACAGTGATCCTGAGCTGCTGAAACAGAAGCTGCAGTTTTACAAAGTGTCGCCCAGTGGAATCAGTCAGGTGAGGCTTTCAGACCATGTCATGGTGGAAAATAATTTAAAATTTACAAATCCAAAAACATGAGACATTATACCACATTTATCTACCACTTTCCAGTCTTTTGTTGTCATCATTAAATTGTATTTCAACCTTTGCATAACTGTACTGTTAAGTAAAGCACAGAGGAACTCCAGTGTGTAATATAATGAGACACAAAAGCCATACATTTAGGCTTTAAATACTCTTTCAGAACAAGGGCGACACGTGGTAAAAGGTGCAGTGAGCGTGAAAAGCCTGCACCATGTTGGAGGGTTGCTGGTGGCAAGTGAACGCTGCAGGCTGCCTTCAGGAAGATGTGAAATAATGAGGAACTGCATGTACGCACTGCTCTGAAAAATGTGTCTACGAGTTACGTCCAGATTCATTTTTCAGAGGGCTTACAGTAACAAGGCAGCTATTTCAATTTTGTGTAGAAAGCGATCAAAATTGTCCGTTCAAATATCTCTTTTCTTTGTCTTAAATCCTCAGAAATCTCTGGACAAATTAAGAAAGGTTCAGAGGAGCATGTAGTTTTATTGCATTTAATTTACATTTCTTTATACAGTCTATGGGTGTGAATGAGCAAAGGACTAAGGGAGTGTGTGAGGTTACCCATAGCGTTCAGCTCCAGTCAAATGAAGCTCACGATGTTAGTATGTTATAGTGAATTTGGAACCAGGCCCGTTTTAGGAATAGGAAATTATTTACAGACAGAATAGCAAAATGAGAACAGCAGAATCATGTAGAGTGGGTTAATCTGAACATTTTGAGACCAAAATTATAAGGCTCATTGCAGCAATTTCAAAGTAAAGTCAATTGGAAACAGTCAAAGGAGTTGGAAGAGCCCCCATCAACACTTCCTATTTGGAACACAGTGGCTCGTGGGTTAGTTATGTCCAGTTATGTTCACACCTCACACTTGGTAGCGCTAAGCAACAGCTGTGGCCTCAACTACTTTGGTCGAACTGACAGACTTGGCTCTTTATCGCTGCCAATGCCTCTTCAGTTACCATCACACACACACACTTACAAATACTAATCAAATAATCAAAATATTGGAAAATTATTTGACCTAACTCACTCTTTTTCTCTTGTTAAATTCCAGTGTATGATTTTTCAAGCTGTCTTGTCTTGACATGTCTTTTCTTTGCAGGTCCTTGAGCTGGTTAAGGGGATGCATTATCAGCTCGCCTGCCAGAAGTACTTTGAGCTGACGCACAATGTAAGGAATGACTAAATGGGGTCTTTTCAGAGACACCAGGGCTTGTGATGTCACGACTACATGTAGTGTGCCCATTGATGTACAAATCACACATAAATACTACAATGTTTTTCAGTTAACTGTTGCGTCACAAGGCTTAAAGGTTCTGTATTATACAAAATGGATTGAATGGATGGGTTTGAATCATCCAAATGAGTCTGTGTGAAAGTGCATGGAGGACCAGAGTGTTGGGTTTGTGTGTTTAAACGTGTGTGTGAATAGATGAGAAAATGGCAGAATATGGGCCATTTTAAATCCAACAAAAAGTAAGAAAATTACACAGTGAGGCAGACATTGGTCAATCACAGAGAAGCAGATTAACCAACACATTTGTATGTATTTTTGTGTTTACTTGTCAAAATCCAAACTGACCTGAACTTTAATAAGGACTTAGCCGTGGGGTAGAGTGTCTCCGATACCTGCGCCGTACACGGAGCTTTTCACTGTCATCACATCCATCATTAGGTGCCTGCCACAGCTGCTTAATTTGATAGCCCTCTGATTGCATTTAGATGCATTTTTCCCCCGTGGACACTGCTTTCATTTAATCTGTTTTAGTCTAGTGCCTGAGTCATCATGTCCTTTCACTCATATGCAAGGTCCTCATTTCAAAATGCTGAGGAAAACATTTGCTTCTGGCTATAAGTGTCTCGTTCAGGTCATTTTGGCTGTACGATTTGTTTATGATAAGATTAGTCTGGTGTTTCTAATCACATTTTTATAATTATAAGTATGGGCCAAGTGGGAATGGCTTTAGAGAGCTTCAACAACCAGCTACAAAAGTAATTCCTAATACATCTCTTAAGTTAACAAAATATAAGATGAGAATAAATCATGAAAAGGGTAGTGGGTTTTCTCAGTTGCACATGAGGTAAAACCGTTGATGTATTTGCAATGCATCAATGCAATCAATACAGTATTAATCTCAATTGCATAAATATCGTTTCAGGCGCTAAAAAGGTCAACGAAAAAGCTTTGGAGCTAATCTGAAATTAATTCCTAGGTTTTTACTCATCGTGAGTGATTCTGACATTTTTATTCGTTGAAAGGCCATTTCATCTCTTGTGTGGTCTGATGGAATAGTTTGCTGGAATTTAAACCGCTAATGTGCCCATGAAAGCCACAATAATGCCTATGTTAATGTTGCCACATCATTGTTAATAGATTTGCAGCTTTTGGGTATTTGATTTGCCACTTCCACCAAAGTCTATTAAAATACTGCATGTTAATTTTGATTGCAAATTCTGTCGCATCACCAAGAGTTACCTTCTGTTTGAATGCTTGAATAACTTCTTGAAAAGATGTGATTAGATGTGATTTGGAGTAAAGATTTTTATTTTTTTTTTTGGCGGAATCCCAAGAAGAGAATTAAGTGTTTGATAATATATTGTTGGCTAAACATACTTGTAGCAAAACACTGTACTTTACTGACTTGTATTTGTGGATCATTTAGGTTGAGGATGCCAACTTCTCCCTGAATCACCCAAACCAGTACTTCATAGAGAGCCAGAAACTGCTGAGTGGAGGAGTCAGGGAGCCCAAACGGGAGCTGGAGACACCACAGAAAACAAAGCCTGCAGCGCAAGAGGTCACAGCTAAAGACGTCCCCGAGATGATGGAAGACCTCGACTCTTTCTTCCAAGATGCGTGATTTCATCTCACTGTTTTTTATGCACATCTTTCATAAATAAATACAGTCCCTGACAAAAGTCTTGTCACTTATCCATTTTGTAGAAACAACATTATAACCTGACTTTAAATTAATCGATTGGTTTTAGAAATGTCTCATATGAAGCTAAAACCCTCCCAAATTATGCTCAATATACTAAAATAATTTTGCTTCACTGAAGAAAGATTGATCATTTAATGAACACAGGTCAGATTTTGGCAAGACAAAAGTCTTGTCGCCTACAGAAAATTGAACAAATAATTTACTTCAAATACAAAAATATGTTGCATAACATCAGTGAATTAAGAAGTGGTGCTGTAAGATCCATATTTAATATCTTGTATAACTTCCATGAGCTTGAAGGACTCAACCAATGCGGTTCAACAATGATTCATACAAATTGTTGATGAAGTCATCAGGAATAGCAAAGAAAACGTCTTACATCCTCCCAGAATTCATCAAGATTCTTTGGTTTTGCCTTCCATGCTTCCTCTTTCATTCTACCCCAGACATGCTCAATGATGTTCATGAAGAGGTAATACTAATACTAATACTTCTTGATATTTGAGGCTATTGATATTGCCTTCCACCCTGCAAATGTGTCGCACTCCCCCATACTGGATGTAGCCCAGACCATGATTTTTCCACCACCAAACTTAACTGTTTTCTGGGTGAATCTTGGATCCATGCTGCTCCAGTAGGTCTCCTGCAATAGTGGCGGCTGTGATGTAATTTAACTGAGGATTCATCTGAGAAATCCACCTTCTGCCACTTTTCCAGTGTCCATCCTTTTAGCAGACTGTGGGCCTTGGCAAATGCCACGTTTTTTAATTGCCTTTTGTTTAGTTCTGGTTTCTGTGCACTGATTTGGACATGGAGGCCATTTTCAGACAGAATTCTACAAACTGTTGTGGTTGACACAGGGACTTGAAGTGACCAGGCCTGGTGGAGCTCTGCTGCAGTGGAAAAGGAGCCGGCCTTGGATTTTTGAATCATCAAACGATCCCGAGCAGTCGTCTTGCGGGGTCTGCCGGACCTGGGCTTGTCAAAAGCATCTCCAGTCTTTTCAGATCTTTTTCTTATTCTTTGTACTTGACGCTGAGAAACATTGAAGGTGTCACCACCTCAGCAGTGGATCTGGGCTTCAGCCTCTTGGCAGCCTCTCACACTTTGGTCTCAGGGTGGATCTTAGGCGTGTTGTCAGAGGTCAAGTTGCAGTTGATGTGAAGGTCTGGTGTGTGGGGTTCTTTTTATACACACCCACTAACAGACTGATCAGTAACTGATCACGGGTGAGGCTTTTGTCAGGGACTGTATATAAACCTGTCCTGTATGTTCTGGCTTATTCATTAAACTGCATTTTATAAAATAATCTTAAATTTGAGTAAATCTTTTGTTAATCTTAAACTCAAGTAAACCTTTTGTCAGATTTAATAGACTTTTAATGGTCTGAATTTAAACCTGAAGATCAAGGTGGGGTCCAAGCATAGACTGTACATAAAATGGACATAACTAACCCACCACCACAATCCAAAGAGGAACTGAGCAAGACCTCCATCCACCCAGATGATCATCCGTCTCTGTACCAGCAGCAGTGAAACTCATCAGTTTGTATTAACCCGCTCTACATGATCCTGGTGTTTTTATTCCGCTATTTGTATATAAATTCTTATTCCTAATGTGGGACTGCTTGTCTTATGAGCTTGATTTGACTATCATCTGGTGCCATATCCACTTCTTTTTACGGTCTGTGGGTCTGTTCTTGCTCTGCATAACATCTGGTACAGGACCTGCTACCTGCTTGTCACTGTGGAGACATAACTTCATCTGCAATGTGAACACAGCATGACATAAAACTTGATTATCTAGTTTTCATTTCAGTGTTTTTATTGTTCAAGAATATCCTCTCCATGACTCAAACTGTATCACAAATCACAAAGCGTATCACACCACATCACGTCTGGTGGAGATCGCTTAAGTCAGTGCCTTAATCCCATACTGTGGAACATTTTAGGCAAATTACATCTCCAGAAAAGCTACAAGATGCACATTTCAAACTGTAAATCTTGTCTGTCCTTAGGTTTTTTGTCTTATCTTGCATAATCTTATAATTGTAGCACTGTTTTGAGACCGCTCTTTCCTATCCTTGAGCTGTTTTTTGGCAAATGTCTGAATTCGGGGTGATGACAAGAACATTTCCCAGCTGTCTCTGAAACAATGTCATTGTTTTTGTTGGCGAGAGCCGCTATAAACAATGGCAGGAAGACGAGTGAAAATTAAGCATTTCCACTGTGGCATTATTCTGTTCTGGAATTATGCCTTATTGATAATAATGGATTCAAAGTACGACTTGGTTTCTCTAAAACTTGGTACCAAATGTGTGGGAGGTAAAAATCTCCCGCTGGTTAATGGTCTAAAAGCTTTTGTGCTTGCGTTCTGAAATCGCTCTTCTTGCTTAGAGCCGTTATCTCGTAGCTAAGAGAATAGATTACTAACTTTAGATTTAATTAGAGTCTTGGTGGAGTGTGCTTTGAATTATATGAATACAAATGTGTTTACACCATCAGGCTGAAGGAAAGACTAGTTAATGATGATGTTAAGGTTTCTCATTTGTACAAGCCGGCGTGCCAAGAAAGTTTAGCTCTGTGTATTAAAAAGAGACTATAAATAATCTATAGACAAAACTATAGATGCGTAGTACTCGACTAACAAGTAGAATTACGTAACTTTTAAATAAAAATACTTTGCAGACACCATACTTTCACTCCCACTTGAGTATTTGCTGTGTAATAGTACAATTACTTGAGCTAAAGTTTGGTTTGGAGTCTATACATAACAAAAACTTTATAAACTTACTTGAATCCTTTCTTTGCAACGCTCCTTCAGATAGATTTGTTTTTCAGATTTCTGCGGTTGAAGAGTACCTGAATTTGTGCAATATGTTAACCTTTATCTTCTAGCTTTCTTTCTGCCGCCTTCAGATTATAAATAACATGTGTCTAGTTACTCATACAAGTGTAGTTATATGAAAAGTTTCCCCAAAAAGGAAATTCAATTCTGTAAACTGGACAAAAGTGAAGATGTTCCAACACTCCAGACCTGAAGGAGCCATTTGAAAGAAGCAAAAAGTCACTCTAAAACCTTTGTGAATTGAATTTCCTTTGCTATTTCCCTGAATCCTTTGTCTCTTGCACCACTCCTTTGTACTTGAGTAATATTATATTGAAATAACTGTAAAATTTGACTACTCCACATCTGATCATACAGGATATTACTACACCACAAGAAAATTGAAACAAGTTGTCAATGATCTGAAGTTCCAGTTGTGACACTCAGACCATACGGCTCGCAGATAGATCTGGTTGTTCAGGGGTAAATTTTATTTCCATTAAACAAATAAAATTGTATAATATATTTCTATTATGCTCCAGTTATGCTCCAGCCTATAGACAAAAAAAAATACAATAAACTTTCAGAAAACGAATCAAATCAGCCGTTGAAATCCCTGCATGGTGTGTGACATGGAGAGGATTTTCTCTGCACAATAATGCGAGTGGATAACAACGCACGTCCCAGCCCCTGACAGCCCCAAACCCTTGATGTGAAATATCTGGCAGGGCATGACTAGATTTGACAAAGCTGCCACTTTCTTAAATTGGGCCGTTTGACTCATGTTATCTCCTGAGCAGGATTTACAATCATTAGTCATAACTTCTCCTGCGCTCTCCATTTGCTTCATTATAGGGACAAGGCTCACTCAGAGGACCCAGCGCTGCCTTCATACAGAGAGACGTGCGGTGGATCAGTATTCATGAATGTGCCATAGAGTGTTGAACTGAACTCTGGATTAAAGCAAAGAGAAGACCTGCTAACATTTCACACCCAGTTCATTTGCATTTTTTTCTATTTTGCTCATGTAATGCTGGGATTTAAACATGAAACATGCAAGAGGAATAAGGCTTAGGGCTATAAGAATTTATTCTAATACGCTAACTGCATAGGAGCCTATATTTCTCTCCCTAACTTAACCTTAAAATATTAGATATGCAGTGTGGATAGCTGTTCTGCCTTTTCAAAGCCTCATCTCGTTGGATCTCAGAAGCTAAAAAGGACTGAGCCTGGACAGTCCTTGAATGGGAGACCACTGGGAATTCCAGATGCCACAGTGGTGCACCCGTGACAAAAATACTGTTGTGTCCGAATGTGGCCCTGCTGATGGTAGAGTGCAGGTTGCAAATTGAATAATGATGTGTAAAGCATAGAAAAGTGCTATATACATCTGATTCAAATGATCATTTTCATTATAGATGATGCCCAATGATCCAAAGGTTGGTGGTTCAATCTCATCTCCCACTATGCCATACTGTTGCCAGTCCTTGAGCAAAGCACTTCACCTACCATGCCTGTGCACACTTATGTATGCATTTATGTGAGAATGGGTCAGATTAATGGGGTCAAGCACTATATTATCTTGTTACCATTACAATAGTTAGCTCTCTTCTTAAAATGGCACTGTGCACGGTTTTAAAGGTATTCACTGCTGATGTTATTCCTTTGTTCTGTCCTTACCCTGGGAATAAACTTACATTTATTCAGTCACATGTATTGCTTTTGATTGCTTTAAGATATATTCTTACTGTGAGTTTGGTCACCTCTCCACAGATGTGACTTGTAACTGCCCCTGGTGGTGCTTGTCTCCACTGATATAGATAAGTTGAATATCATATCTTCAAACATTTCCAGGAAAATACCTCAAAGGGTATGAAAAAACACATTTAGGTCACATACTGTATGAACTGTACCTGTTTACCTCAAGATCATTCTCACATAAGAAGCTGCAGAACCATCCTGAGCTGACCTTTTTACGTTTCATCTGTGCTCTAATGCTGTGAATTGAAACATGGAGAGTAAATAGAGCTCAGTCATGTCTGCCAGTTCCATGGGAGAAATGAATCAAATTAAATCAAAATGTATTTATTACAAGTCTCAGGACCACAATAGTGCAGGTGTTTGTATTCAGAGGATTCCTCTTTTCAGTATAATTTGTCTCTGGGGACGACATGTGCAGCATGATTTGGAATTTAAAGTCCCTCAGCAGAAAAGTGTTCATCTAATAAGAGGAATATGAATGTTGTTTTTGAGGCAGTTGACATAAAGACATTTGAAAGACTGGGCCCACAACTAATAATTAATAAATTAATTGTGTTCCATTCTTTCATATCGTAAATATGCAGTTTAATGTTAGCAAGAATAAACATGGACTATATAGCCGTAGTACAAGGCTTGCAACTTAAAGGTTCTTGAATGTGTATTACTTGTCTCCACGGAGCTGATATTTTTGCTTTTGTTTGTTTGGTGTGACATAAAATGCATCTATTTTGAATTATTTCATTAATCAAGAATGTTTACAGGAAAGCTTCTTCATAGATCTGATCTGGAATTTAGTGATCTGGTATTATCATCTGCTTGTCTCCATGAAGATTCCATGAAGTTTAATGCCATATCATGAAACATTCCAGGCCTAGTTTAGCTAAATTATTTTCCAGCTGATTCTAGGTATTTTTACTCCTTATTTGTTGCTGCTATTTCTTCATGCTTTGTTATTGATGTCCTGTTGTAAATGTGCTTTCTAATTCTTTATTCTGTTTATTGTGTATTGGTGCGTATTTTTTCAGCTGTAATCTAATATTTGTTTTGATCTAATTATGTGAACACATTCCCTCTCCAGTGGATCTGTATGTCCTGTAGCAGTGGGTATGCTGTATGTCCCTGACAGATCTGTAACGCCGCTTCCTGAAATGAGCTCTGCTGCTAAGCCTCACCTGCAGCCTCCTGTCACAGCGTGTTAGATTTTACAATGGGCTCAACCAACTCCTTGGATCAACACCCCAGTCTGCAGAGATGTGCATGTACGATTTCTCTTTTATTATCATGTTAATCTATATAGATATAGGTACATGTGCCAGTGATTATGCTTGGCTTGAGTATACGGCAAATGAGAGCGAGATCCTGTCAGCTGAAACAAGTCTAAGCTGTTCAAGCTTCTTATAAAAGGTTATTGATTCTGATGGCAACATATGAGTCAAAGTATAAAGTATTTCACTCGGCCATTTTCACCAGTAGAATTACAGATAGTTCAGTTTCAGAACACTGTTTACCTCATACATACAGGATCGACCAAAGTTAAAGCTGCATTATGTAGCTTTTCTGATCCAGGCTCAGATCTGTATATTATATTCAGAGGATTCCTCTTTTCAGTATAATTTGTCTCTGGGGACGACATGTGCAGCATGATTTGGAATTTAAAGTCCCTCAGCAGAAAAGCGTTCATCTAATAAGAGGAATATGAATGTTGTTTTTGAGGCAGTTGACATAAAGACATTTGAAAGACTGGGCCCACAACTAATAATTAATAAATTCATTTTGCTCTCATTCTTTCATATCGTAAATATGCAGTTTAATGTTAGCAAGAATAAACATGGACTATATAGCCGTAGTACAAGGCTTGCAACTTAAAGGTTCTTGAATGTGTATTACTTGTCTCCACGGAGCTGATATTTTGATTCTGATGGCAACATATGAGTCAAAGTATAAAGTATTTCACTCGGCCATTTTCACCAGTAGAATTACAGATAGTTCAGTTTCAGAACACTGTTTACCTCATACATACAGGATCGACCAAAGTTAAAGCTGCATTATGTAGCTTTTCTGATCCAGGCTCAGATCTGTGGCGAACCAGCCCCATTGAGTCAGAATTTTTGAGCAATTAAAAAGCACCCATAATAACTTTATCTTTATATGTTTCAGGTTACTGTATTGTATTTTTTCATATACTGCAGTTCAATCCAGTAATGGAATGTAAGTTCATAAAGGAAGCAAAGTACTGTACTGTTGTTTTTTAACTACATTTGAGAGCAGTTTTAGTTTAGTTTACATAGGTCACTACATTTTGAACTGGACTGAAATGTAAAAGCGTTTTTGAAAAGCCTGAGGGTTTAATTATAGCACTTCATAGTTTGAGCAAAAATATGCAAATAAACAATTAATTGTTTCTGTATTAAAATCAATTTGTTTTGATAAGAGCTCAAAATCTGTGCTTTTTTTATTGTTAAACTGTGCATTGTGTAAAATCTGATGTACTTTTACTTGAGTATTTTTTGCTCCAGTATTTGCAATTTTACTTTACAACACAACTAACTTTTTTTTTTTATCTCTGGTTCAATCTCACCTTATGAATAGTTCTGGTATTGATCAAAATACTAGATTGGTGAGCCTCAAATTTAGAGCTAGATTCTTTAACAACTTTAACATTCTTTTTTACCCAATTTCCTCAGTGACCCGTCATCATCTTAATTAGCTGCACCGCAAAAAAGCTTCAGATATAAACACTTAAATGACTTAAAAGTAGTGAAATTATCTTGGAGCATGAACAGATCATTTTAATTGACAAGTTATCTTAAAATAAACTAACTCTAGACGATTAAACTAGTAAGGACATAATAAATCTGAAAACAAGATGCATAATTGATTACTGGTTTTAAAGTCTTGGCCAGATCCGAGAAATTTGCAGTGTGCAGAATCCAAACAACAAGACCAGAAAGTAGAATCATATGGTTTTATTGTTCAAGAGAAAACTGTTCAAGGGGTCCAACACTGCAGAGGACGAGAGCTCTTGTGAGGACAGTGGGCGACTGCAGAGCTGCACCTGGGCTCTCTTCTCCAAATCATGAGGATCTTTGTTACGAGTGTATGTGCTGTAGAGATAGTACTGCACGCATTTCAGGTTATGATTCAGAGTAAAATAAAACTAGAAAATAAATTCAGCCACTTATTCCCACTTATTCTCACATGTTGTTGTCAGTTAATCGTGTCTTCTTCTCATTCTTATGTCTCTCTTTTTTCATGCCGTCTGCTCGTCTCTATTGATGTGCTATTGTTGTACCTTTCCACAGATCTGACCTGTCACTTGGCCTGATGATATCACCCACTTGTCTCCGCATAGATTTTACTTTGGAGCATTGGAAAAACCAGCAATATCTTCATGGAACCTTTAACGTGCTCTCATTCAAGCTAAGCAAACATCTTTAACTCTTCCCCGTCCAGATATGCTAAGTGCTGCTCAACATCTCACTTATGGACTGATATAAAGGGAAAAACTCACAGTGAAATTCTTGTTCTTGGCTCTGCAGTGGTTAAGTGGATCCTGTCACACATATTAAAACCACATCTGCAGCCGAGTGCCACACATCAAAGGGAAGTGGAAGCGCTGGCTCTTCTGCTAATGGAGCGAACAGTGGGAGCGGGACTGAGGGCTGCTGAGGGGCGCATAATGGCCCTGACAATCAAGGCGATGAGGGGCCGGGCTGCCGTACCCTCCAGGGGGCGACGGAGAGAGAGAGAGAGAGGGACTGCTGCAGCTGACGTGGAGTGAGTGCTGGGGACAGTCTGGAGATAAGGATCAGATGAGGGAGAGGAGGGAAGTTAAACGTGGTTGTCCTTCCTGGTGTTGATGGATTGATGAGCCCTGGGCCATTGCCTTGCAGAATTACACATAGAAACAACCTGGTAACAAGGTACTTTTTACACTTTAGGAATACACTGGAGAATGCATTTCAGACTAATTATATAAATGCTATATTTAGATTTATATTCATAACTAAATACATAATCAAATGTTTAAACACGCATTGACAAAGTATATTATAAACAGCTTTTAGTTAAATTGAACTGCACTTAAATTCTACTGCATTGTTGAGTAATTGCAAATCAGTCTACATTGTCACAAATGTTATATATAAGTGTGTGTGAAGGAGTTCATTTGTCACCCATCATTTTGAATAAAATAGCAGTTTTCTCACCTCAGATTAACAGTTTTGTGCTTCACTCAAAGATTCAACAGATGTGCTGTTACCATGTGATGCTTTTTCTTTTCTTTTTTCTTGTGAGCAGCCACATGTTTCTTGATGATGACACACCATGAATACCCCTGACTATATAATTCATCTGTCAGTCACATTTAGGCCAATAATGACCAGACTTGGATCTTTGTAGTATGTAAAGAAGTGTTCATTTGTATCCCAGGCAACCTTTCTCCTTCCCTCTTAAACAATTAAAGTTATTTCAGGAATGCAAATAAAAATGAGATTAGATGAGCTGATGCTGGTGGTGAGAGAGGAAGTTAAACCTCTCCTGGTTTCCCTGCCTGACGATGACGGATTGATTGAGCTCGTAACAGTGGTCCACCAGATTGGCCTCATGCAGCGAAATTTTTCAGCTTGTCTTCTCCCCAAAAGTGATGCTACGAAAGGGCAACATGCTTTCCACCAGAACAATCTGATAAAAAAAGAACACTGCACATAAAAGCATGTTTTGGAGAGTTTTTTTTTCCACAAAGAAAAGTGGGTCTGCAGTTGTTTCACAGTGTTGCTTCATGTTATCGTTGGGTAAACTCTGACAACACAACATGCAATAACTCGAGACAGCTTTCTACGATCACTGAGATACTCTGAAATAAATGACTTCCTGCATATGAGCACATTTACATGGCTCTCATCCACACAGTCACCACAGCTACTTGTCCTAGTCCCAGGCCTAGATAAAAAGAGTCTAATGAGTAATCGCTCAGTTGTCCAGTTATGATCCATGGCAAAAGAAAAAATTTATTCTGGCAACAGGACAAAAGAGTTTTTACAGTTTTAGAGTGAAGACTGTTTGCGAGGCTGCTGCTCCTTCAGTTCTGGTCAGACGCTGGTGGACACTGCCTTATATCTGCCTGCAGAGAGGAGCAAACTACACCCCAGAACCCCACAGGAGCAGAGTCTGGGGGTTGCTGTTGTTTTTCCTGCCCCTCTCCTCATGTTATTCTCCATTGTGTTGTTGTGATGACAGCAAGACCTACATTTCCTCTTATCTATCTACTATACTGAACCTAACACAACTACATGCTTACAGGTTCTGTTTGTTAGCGAGGTCTACTGAGTTAAAGAGACTATTTTTGTTAGGAAAGACAATCCATCTTTGAACAGGAATGGGGACATTAGACATTATTTATCTCCTATTTATAACTCCATGCTCAGACCTAAATCAAAACAGGGAAAACAAAAGTGATGCTAATAGGTTTGAGATCACCCATTAGAGGCCTGAACGATTATGCAGATACGGCTCAGACACAGTCCTCTTAGTGCAGTTCAACAGCCCTCGCTAACAAACACAAATTGTTAACTGCTAATTCCACAAGAGACACATGGAGTTGCAGTAAAGTTGCATGTCGACTGAATACGTCTTCATCACTAAAGCCCAATGCAATGAATGTTCAGTCGCCAAAACTCTTCTGAGCTGCAGCCGTTCTCCGGGGACCACCTCAGAATCACGTCTGTCAGGAACATTCATCCCACACTGTCATTTCTGTCCCACAGTACACAAAAGTAGACTTCACAGCCTGCCTTGGACAATCCTGCCATTCACACATTGCATTTTAGTTTTCAAAAATCATTTTCCCCACGATTTTGCGAAAAAACGTTGAATATTTTGGGTTATGTGCCCCTATAGGAACAAGAGAAACTATAGTACAAACCTCATATCCATAACCAAATATCACTCAACTCTACCACACACTGATATTAACAGCGGATTTTCAAAATAAATGTTCATAATTAAACATGAAGCAGCCACATCTGGGCCTGTTACCAGTCAGGTCTGTGGAGAGGAGAGTCATCGACAGTATTGTAGTGTTTATCAGTAAAAGTATTTTCGTTTGCAATTTTCTTTTTATTTTCTTAAGCTGGTTCAGTGTAAATCATAGTT
>KN497335.1:0-13445 GCA_000787155.1 Scartelaos histophorus | reverse complement strand
AAAAAAGTTTGGCAAGCACAAGAAAATCAGACAGGATTAAAATCCAAAAATACCCAAGCTTAGGGGAGGGTCTATACTAAACAAGAACTAACGAAAACCTTTTTTTAATAGAACTTAAGAGGATCACCAAGAACTATCTGATGTTTTTTTTTAATCGCAGTTGAGTTATTTATTGTTCCTGAATACCGCCTGTCCACTTTTAATTTAATCATAATGTTGTTGGGTTTGTTTTTCAAGTTTACATGAGCAAAAATTGTTTTATTGTTCCATAGGTTAAGTTTCATTGTGTGTCTCAGAACTGCCCTGAATGCAGATCAAGAATAATCGTATATACTTTTAAGCGGACAATTTCCAAATTTTACAATAAAATTAAAATGGATCAGATTTGCTCAAATTTAGGCCTATGTCTGAATTATATTGAGTTTATCAAGCCAAGACATTTTTAATTAATGTATATAATTTTTGCTCTAAGAGAGACATTAAAATCACAATTCTAATTTAAACAAATAATAATTAAAATTATCTACAGGTGCAGAATAAAATCCTTTAAATCATACACATGACTAAAGGCAATTGTTTTGGGCTTAGTAATAGTTCTTTTCTTTTTAACAGATGTAATAAGCATTTGCCTTCATGTTGTTCTCTTAGATATCCGTATGAGAGAATAGATGGCAGAGTTCGTGGAAATCTCCGACAGGCGGCGATCGACCGTTTCTCGAGACCGGACTCTGATCGATTTGTGTTCTTGCTGTGTACGAGAGCGGGAGGGCTGGGCATTAACCTCACTGCTGCGGACACCTGTATCATCTTTGACTCAGACTGGAACCCACAGAACGACCTCCAGGTAAGACAAAGCACACTAATTCTCAACTAACCAGTATTCAAGATTTCAAGGTCCTGTTATACACAACAGTTCAGAGCTGTATTGCTTATTATATGGTTTTGTTTTGGCTTATTTTTAAAACAAATTGGTTAAATTGCATAAGTTACATTTGCTCCTCACTGGTTTAAAACCAAATTATTTAATTTGAGGTTTTATTGGATTAGCCTTTAGTAGACATGACTATTCTTGAAACGATTGTAGTAGAGCGTACTTCCATGTCTTTTGCTTGGGTGCCTCTGTAACTCTTGTATTTGTTTTACTCCAGGCCCAGGCCAGATGTCACCGTATTGGGCAGTCAAAGGCAGTGAAGATCTACCGTCTGATCACCAGGAACAGCTACGAGAGGGAGATGTTTGACAAAGCCAGTCTGAAGCTGGGGCTGGACAAGGCTGTGCTGCAGAGTATGAGTGGCCGTGAGAATGCCAACAGCGGGGTAAGCTACATGCACTTGTGTTCTCAGTGTAGGGCTTTTGGAAATAAAAAAAAAAAGTGTGATTATATTTATAATATACATGTTTAAAAATAAGGATTTTGCCAACAATGCACATTGTAAGCAGCTCCTGGAGGGAGCACTGACAAGTGAAAGTCTGAAATATGAATTGCTAAACAAGTTCAAATTTATAAAAGTTGTATTTTGATAACCTAAATTGCCATTTTTGATCTGAGTGAAATATTGTGTGGATCTCTCAGTAGTAGTTGGTATCATAGTGGTATATAATTTTCATTGGGAAAATTTACTTGAATAGGTTTCTATGGATATTGAAATTTATATTACTCTCACTTGATGATTATCAAGTATATTAATTGCTTCTGATTTCTAAAATGTTAACTTGAATAATTCCTCAACACACATTTTGACTGTTCACTAAATGTGCTTTGATGTTGTAGGTCCAGCAGTTGTCCAAGAAGGAAATTGAGGACCTGTTGAGAAAAGGTGCATATGGAGCTCTTATGGACGAAGAAGATGAAGGATCCAAGTTTTGTGAAGAAGACATCGACCAAATTCTGCAGAGACGAACGCACACAATCACAATCGAGTCTGAGGGCAAGGGGTCCACTTTCGCCAAGGTGAAATACAAACTCAAGACTAAAATTGTGTCGGACATTTATGGTCAGTTTTCTTATCACGCATTTCTTGTGTCTATAGGCCAGCTTTGTTGCAACTGGAAACAGAACAGATATTTCTCTTGAAGATCCTGATTTCTGGCAAAAATGGGCCAAAAAGGCTGAACTGGACCTTGATGCCATCAATGGAAGGGTAAACACCAGCCATCATGTATTAACGACAAGAATGCTATATCCAGTGACTAGTAATATACTATTATAGCTCTGCTTCATGTTAATTAGGGTTATGTTCACTGGCTGCTCTTGTAGTAGAGTCATAGACGGCTTGGTCATGTCACGATGGGTGCACATTTTTTAATTAAATAAACAGTAATTGTTCTTGTTCACTTTAAATTATGCAATTAAAATATAGGCAGGTGATGACTGTTGCTATACAAATAATATTATGTTCAAAGCTGAGCTTCTGGTGTTGAGATTGCAGTATATTTGCATATGCAGCACATGGTCCTTAATATCTTTGGAATTAAAGGTGAACTAGGTATTTCTGGGCCTGCCATCTGCCTGTGTCCTTGCAGATGTAATGGTTTTGCTTGGAATGTTCCACAATATGTTATTAAATGTCTATGAAGACTGCACCAATCCAAGTTACAGGTCAGAACAGTGGACATGTAAGCCCACCAGCAGTAATAATGCATGTTTTTAAAGTTATTTTTGGGCAGTGAAATGCAAGGTAGACATATTGCCATTCACATGATGCCATTCTGTTGTAAAGCAATAACCTCTTCATGGAGATGAGCAGGTAGCTTAGCCTTCATCAGAAAAGTTACATAGTGCACCTTTAATTTCCAGATCACACTGCAGATTTGACACGCATAATATTATTTTTCTTTCCTTCCTAAAGAGTTAAAATTGGATCATGCTTGTACAAAAAACAGACATTTATATTTACAGCCCACACAGAGTACACCTGCTGCTGTTATAAATCCTACGCCACACACAGCTGGTGGTGGTCCCCTTCTGGAGCTACAACTATCAGTGGTATTTAGTCATTGCTAGAGACTGAGAAAAGAAGGGGAGACCAGGAAGCCACGCGCTGGGTACAGGGGGAGAGAAAGAGGGAGAGATTAATATTGACAGTTGGGAATCTCCTCTCTTCCTTAATTACCCATGTTTCCTTGCACTGGTGTGTGTGTTTGAGCGCGCGAGTAAGCTGCTTAGCTCCACTTAACAGGGCGCAGATGCCTGGAGGGTACAGAGATATCACTTAGCCCTAGCGCTCCCCCCAAAAAAGAAAAACTGCGCGGAAATAAGAGCTAAGCCATTGCATTGTACATACACACTCCTGCTAACGGGGATCTTTATTTTCAGCTTTGCCCGAATCCGTGTGCTCTGTTTGACTTTTTCCCCCTCCCTTTTATTCACATTTTTTTACCTCCCCTCTACGCCGTGGCTGCCTCTTTTAAGGGCCCTCTACTGGAACACTTAATCCAGCTACAAGCCTGAATACACTCCACTCAAGCCTGCTCCCCCGGGATTTTCTTATTGTGTGATGTTGTGAAGTTGAAATGAAAATGACTGCGTCTCTCTGTGATAATTGTGGAACTAACTACCGCCATGTTTGCGCATATTAATGTGGATTGTGAGGAGAAGGGGAAAAATGATCAAATTAATGCAATAAAAATGTATTTCATTAGACAACATAATTAATGCCACTTTATATCCGAGCTGGGCGGCAATTTTCTCAGCATCACAAATGAAACAAGGGGCCAAATATCCAATTACGGAGATTTGTAGCAAAGATGTCATGTTTTTCCTTGGTCTCGCGTCAGAAGAAACCAAGCAAGCAGGAAATGTACAAATGAGCATCTAAGTGGAAGCTAACCAGAAGGTGTTTTGCATAGTGTTTGAGACAGATGATGCCTTAGCTGGTGGATTTGACTCCATCTGTATTGTTTTAGCAGGTGTCTTAAACATAAACCAAAAATGTATTTAAAAATGTGAAAGTGCAGCATATTGAGATTAAGGTTGTCAAAAGTATCGATATTCAGACACTGACTCTGAAGCTAATATGAAAACTTTTTTAAAAATGGCATAAATTTTACTGTTCCTGAATATTTGATATAGATCAAGACCATTCTGTAACTAATGCAAGACATGCGTGGTAGTTATTTTATGTTGATTAAAGGATGATAGTGTAATTAACACAAACACATTTCTTGTGTGTGGACAAGAAACAGTTTATCATTGTGGTATTAATATTGAGTCCATTTCCTTACCATTAAATTCAGCTTTGAAGTTTTAGTATAATGACTAACACTAAATGGCTTTTTATCTGCAGAATACACTGGTGATTGACACACCACGAGTGAGGAAGCAAACCCGTCACTTTAGCAGCGTGAAGGAGGATGAGATGATGGAGTTTTCAGAGCTGGAGAGCGACGACGATGAACCGAGCAAACCCACGTCCAAACCACGAAGGCCCCAAGACAAGACGCAGGGCTATCCACGGTCTGAGTGCTTCAGAGTGGAGAAGAACCTCCTAGTTTATGGGTCAGTCCTCAAAGCATTTGAAGGCCCTTGCTTAACTTCATACCCAATATTTCACATTTCATATCGTCCTCACAAGTGATATGGCCCAGCTCCAAAACTGATCTTTTGTATTTTTATTCAGCGTTGTCCCAAACGTCAACGTTATTAGAGTTCAGTAATACCAGCTTTTGGAAGTTTATTTCTCAGGCTAGACCAGCAAAATCACTGACTCTTGATTACTCTGACACTTTGTTTTGCTCAGTGTTATCAGTATTTAATCTTCTCTAGATCTCTCCCAATTTCTAAGTACAGTACATGGTATCCGGTCCGCTCAACAATGCCATCATACTGGCAATTTACCACTGGAGATGTTGACTACCAGAGCTCGCCATCCCCTTTTCATGGCTGACTGGCTGTGTCTGTGCAGAGCAGAACAGTGGTGCTAGTGAGATGTCAGCGTTGTTATTGTTCCAGTCTAGTCTTGTGGCCCGAGGCTATAGGACACAAAAACACAGTGTCTGACCGGGGCTGTCCCCTCTGCCCACTGCACTGTTGTCTTTTCCCATCATCCATATTCTCGCTTCCCACCATTTTAAGGCCATGTGAGAAATGCTTCAACTTTATCCCATGAACATTTTGTGTGATAGATAAATTAGGAGAATATCGTGTACAGATCTGATAGTGACTATATGTGTCATCACAGCCTTGAGGGCAGTTGTCTCTTTGGGTGTGATGGTTTAGGGGAGGTTGGCTGTGATCCACTTTAGGCTGGGGGGCACTCATAAGGGTGTCACTAACACTTAAATCACCAGTTTAGCTAGTGTGCTTTTGTATTTTACTTTTTTTTGTTAGGTCTTGGGTATGGAATAGAAGCCGTAACAGTGTAGACTGTGATTGGCAGATTAGTAAAAAATTGGTACCAATGGTATCCACTAAGGAATAACATTGCTTCAAAATAAGATTAGTAAGATTCAAAATAAGATTGCAGGATAGACTACAAAAAAAATCTGAAGGAGCTGATCAAGAAACACTTGTGCAAATGATTTATTGTCCTAAAGCTTTTCTTACTTGTCCTACTTATTTAATCCACAATTATGATTACCAAGCTGCCATACCAGCTTGTGAAAACCTGATTTTGTTCATCTCAGAAGCTAAGCAAGACCGGAACTGGATAGTACTTGGATGGAAGACCTGTGAGAATTCCAGGTGTCACAGTGGGGCGCCACTGTCAAAAAACGTTAGGCAAGACACTTGACCCACATTGCCTTGTAAGAGAGTGGAGTGATGGTGGTGGTCTGAAGGGTCTGATAGTTAACATTGGCAGCCTCGCTTCAGTCAGTCTGCACCAGGGCAGCTGTGGCTATAATAGTGTCTTGCCACCATCAAATGTGGAGTGAATGAATAATGCTCTGTAAAGTGCATTGGGTGCATAAAATGTAATTACTTCGTTTTAGCAGTGATGGTACATTGGTATACCTGTGTCCTCTTCAGATGGGGACGATGGGGTGACATCCTGTCTCATGGTCGTTTCAAGCGCCCCCTGCAGGTGTCCGATGTGGAAACAATCTGCCGAGCGCTTTTGGCCTACTGCCTGCTGCATTATCGTGGCGATGAGAACATAAAAAGTTTCATCTGGGACCTGATCACCCCAAGCGAGGATGGGACGACAAAAACACTCAGTAACCATTCAGGTAAATAGAATTCTGAAATTATCAAGCAATTTAGATTCCCCAGCTCCCCTCATGACTTGCACAATCATTTTAGAGTTTTAAATGTGTGGAAAAAACATCACAGGTGTCTGTTATTCTCCCTGCCCCCATAGTGGTATTAAAACACTCCTGCTTGTTTACCCAATGAATGCTTTCAACCCTCTGTAATTACATTCAATTTATTAAATTTTTCCCTCTACAGGTTTGTCTACTCCTGTTCCTCGTGGCAGAAAGGGCAAAAAGGGGAAGCTCCCAGCCCCTGCCACACAGATGCCCCGTGCAGAGTGGCTGGCGAGCTGCAATCCTGATCATCTACTGCAAGAGGATAGCTACAAGAGACATCTTAAACACCACTGCAATAAGTAGGATCCCATACTTTAATTATATTACATTATTTCACTGTATACCTTTTAAGCCACGAATAACTTTTATTCTATTTGTTTACTTTGTGAGAACTTGTGAATTGGCACATATCTAAACTGCTTTAATTTCCACCATTATATTTTAAAACTTCAAGCTTTTGATCAATTATTAATTTGGGTTTAATTATTTAAACGCTGTAGAAATTGGGTTCTTTTTGATGCCAACAGCAGGTGAGTGAGGTGTCAATCACATCAGTGTTTTGCTCCACATGTGGGCTACTGGGATGGCTTATGGACTCACTGCTCATAACTTTAAAGGAATGAGGTTCTAAAACAAGTGTAAATTTATCTATGCATATGTATTTTGATCATTTTAATAGTAAAAACAAGCTGATCACTAACTGCAAAAAGTTTACAAGACATACTCATTGTTAATCATTGGCTTGTGTTTTATATATGGATATATATATGGATGAGTAGTTGCTTCAGATTTGGACTCAGACTGGTCAGTGCTGTTGTCAAGGAGAAACTCCACCCTAGTCCAGATTGAATCTCTAGATTTTTTTTCTCACTATTTTTCTTGAGGAGGGAGTTTGTTTGTGTTTGTGTACGTTTGCGTGGCTGCGTGCCAGACCAGGTGCGCTGCTGGCAGACCTGTTGGAAGTGGGTGAAAGACGCTCGCTAACACACATACACACACTTGGGGGTGATTATGTGGTGCCATCTGCTAGGCTGGAGCACAGCGTTGTGTGGCTAATCAGGCCTGGCACATTGATGGATGAGCACACACAGGCTGCCAGCTAACGCGCACGCACCCACTAAACTTGTGATGCCATTCAAGCACAAACGCCCCACACCAGAATGAGTTGCAAATGACTTCTCGGCCTCCCCTTCCCCCTCATCTTTTTTGCTGCCTTTCCAAACTTTTTGTCCCTCTTCCGTCCCAGCCCTTTTATTGCCCGCTCCTCCCTCTTGTCTCCTCCCCCTCCTCTACTCATCAAGAGTTATTGGCATTAAATCCTGGTGACTAATGTGGTGACAAATGTTTACAGATAAAGCAGATCTCCATGTTATTTTCAATGTCACAAGATCAGATCTGACTCGTATGCTATGAGCCATATT
Organism: Scartelaos histophorus; assembly: GCA_000787155.1. Taxonomy (NCBI): domain Eukaryota; kingdom Metazoa; phylum Chordata; class Actinopteri; order Gobiiformes; family Gobiidae; genus Scartelaos; species Scartelaos histophorus. The sequence goes on along the minus strand of KN497335.1, from coordinate 5,775 downwards.
TTTGACAGGAAAACGTGCCAAATCTGTGACCTTTTTTGAGCAGTTGGTAACAGTTGGTTAACTTTTTTTTCTTGTTTCAGGGTGTTGCTGCGCGTGAGGATGCTGTACTATCTAAGGCAGGAAGTGATTGGAGATCTAGCGGAACGCATCTTGGAGGGAGCAGACTCGAGGTTTGTACTCAAGCTGACATTTGAGAAACAATGAAATACCTTTGCTCGTATTTTTATTGCACAAAATACAGATTATTTGCCATTCAACCTTCTACCTGTTGCTATTTTTCCTCTTCAAATAGACATTAGGAATATTTTTCATGGCCCTTATAGTTTGGGTGTTAAGTTATTGCAGATAAAAGGCCTTTTATGTGGCGAATGGATCATGACTGGATGTAATAGAGATGGATATGAATATGAATCCTATAAATTATTACTGGGATATATTTTGGTCTGTTCTACTGGCCTCTTTGGCAGAATTTCTCTTATTCTGACAGACAACATGCATCGCTGTTTGACACTACCAGGGGAATGTTCTTTTTATTACAATTTTGACCCATTTAGTCCTTTTTTTTTTTTTTTAACATTTTCTGAGGAGCTTAACTCATTAGCATTTTTGCACACGGACCTTCAGAGCGGTCGAAGTGTACACTACTGGATGTTTTGATCTGGTGGTCCTTCGCTGCACCTTTCCCTCAGCTGCTTTGCACTTTCTTGCCATCTGTCCATCGTACTCCTTTTTTTTCCGCAGTGCACTTGAGTCTCATCTTTAGGTCCCCTCCCCCGCTCTCCACCCTTTCACCCAGATGTGAATGCATTTATAATGGGCTGCACGTGCACTTCATGCCGATCTCTCCGCTCTGTCCCCCTCCTCTTCCACCCTCCCCTCCCCCGGCCGATGGCTACTGTGACAGGCCCCTGTGCGAGTGTGTGTGTGTGTTGCCGCGTGCCAGACGTGAGCATACGGGTTGCCGTCGTGCCAACATATGCCAGGGGGATTTAGCATGCCAGTCTGTCGATGTGGTGCCAAGGCCGGGCATGCTGCTGTTTGCCGAGATAAGGGACCGTTTCTCTGGTTCTTCTCTTCTGTCACCCTCGGTCTATCTGCTTCCATTGTGCGATTTCTCCCAGTAACCAACTGCAAACACCTTTTCATAATGGAGGATTTACTACTTTCCGAAAAACAAAATTAGTCTGAAATTCCCAATCTGGTGCATTAACATGTTTAACAATACACTTTTCAACCAGATTCTTACATTTTCAATTTTAGTTGACCAAAAACAATCTTTAGCTTTAGGTTTCAATCTTAAGTAAAGTAGGAATGCGTTTTGTTGATATAACTTTGCCCATGGACAAATGGACATCTGCGTCCATTTGTGTTTTCAACCACAATATTTCTTAAGCTGAAGTTTTTTCCTCCTATTGATTTACAATAGATTTTATAATACTTAATTTCTTGAAGACTTTTAGTTCTTCCTCTCAATTTGGGGATTTGGTAGTTTAAAAGATCTTATGAAAAATGAAACTAAATTGCATAAACATTTCTTAAATTTGAATAGGTTTTCGACAAAATACATTTTCTGTTGTACGTTTCATTTTAGTCTTCTCAAACTGCCTTACCATCCAAACATTGTCCTTATAAGTCCCTTGTGTTTTGGTTCCTCAGTGAGTTGGACATCTGGATTCCGCAGCCACTCCACGCTGAGGTTCCCGCTGACTGGTGGGACATTGAGGCCGACAAGTCTCTGCTCATCGGAGTTTTCAAACACGGTAACAAACACTTCTGATCTTTTTAAATTCTGTACACATCAACCAGCAAGTTTCTTTATTTAAGGTGCTCTATGTAGCTTTTATTGTGAGGGGAACAGAGGGGCTTAACTTGCTTGTCTCATTTTTTATTTTTTTTTTGCTTTGCCTGGTATGTTCCATTTCCATACTATAGCTTTAAACATATCTTGCATTTACAATTGCATTTACAGGTGTTTAGGGTTTTTGGGGGGAGTTTTGCAAAAGAAAATTCCTAAGAAATCATGCAACAGGCAGCGTCTCCTCTCCACACATTTGACCAGTAACTTGAACTGATCTCGCCACTTGCATGTCTTAATGGTGGAGAGTTTTAATTCTGTACTTTTGGAGCAAAGCGATTACATTTCCAAGGAGAGAAGTGGGTGACAGACCACACAGTAGGAAAGTTACATTGTACACCTTTTTAATTATGGTCCAGTTTGCATTTTCTTATTTATCATATAAATGCTGTATATTATGCAGAGGAACTATTGTGCTTAAAAGATCTCTCAATTCACTGCTGTATATAATGTTACTTGTTATGGTAATATTAGGAGTAAAAAACTTACTATAGAACAAATACTTTTCTGAAAAAAGCCACAGAAGAAATGTTCAACTTGACCTAAAGCTTAGTCATTGCTGGTATGATCTCACTACTTTAAACTTTTCAGCGTCGAGACAAAAAAGCAGTTATGAATACCATTTGCATGAATGGCAACCATTTCTTCAATAGACATGTATAGTGTAATGCCACATAATAGTTGAGCTTGTGGGTATTACATTGACTGATTATAGTAATTTCAAGATGATTCCCATTTCTGCTTATCCTTTATAAGTGAAATCTATCAACTTTATTTAAACCAGGCGACACACAGTGGTTAACCTAAATAGCGGTGCATTAGATCGCATAAATCCAATCTCTCTTAAGATACCAGTCATTTTGAAACACAGAGGCCACACATCAGAGCAAATTGGTATCCAACTAGTGTGACAAGAGTCAAATCTCCCTGTTCCTTACCAACTTTCAACTAGGTCTAACTTTACAATATGAATGCTTCTCAATTGCCTATAATCATTTGCCACACCATAAACCTATTGCATTATTTAAACCAGGTTGAAAAATATAGCACAAAGCAATCCACCCCTTGGTAATCCAGTTGCATTGTAAATCACCATTGCTGCAAAGCCATAACTTGTCAGCACCCCCAGTGGCTCGCGTCTCACACCCTCCTCCAAACACACAAACAGGCCCCGCCCACTTTCAGCCGCTGCCACCGGTTGATTGGTGTTTCCGTGGTAACTGTGGTACGCAGCTGGGCTGGCTCTGCATGTGGTGGCATTGTGATTGATGGCTACTGACGTTTTGCCTCTTTAAGCGCGCGTGGTTGCTCTTTTGGAGGGTGTTACAGGTGTTAATTTTGGGAATCAGGTCTGGCTTAATGACATGGTTAACATGCTTAGCTTAAAAATGAGTTTCTTCAATCTCCCTGTTGGCCCACCTTTCGTTGCTAACTCTAAATGTGACGCTGGGTGACAGGCCAATGGGATGGGTGTCATGTGGGCTGTGGATGAAGACCCTCATTCATATTAATTTGGCTTAATTGTCATAATTTTTCCATCAATGCCACCTTCTATGATTCAATTAGGACACACACATGCACACACACATTGGGGGAAGAATACAAAAAGGGCTCACCCATAGTTAATCATAATCCACGTTCACATGGGAGGCCCCTGAGGTGGAGAGGTAGAGAGGGGCACACACACATACATAGCACTGCCTCGTATGCAGACACAAGGCACAAGAGTTATGGCTTATAAAGGGCTCGATGATTAACGCTTGGCTGCAGGCTGGGAGCGCTGTGAGTTGGTGACAGAAGAGGTTAGGAACAATGCGTCCTATCTCTCCTAATTGAAATGTGATGGAGAGGAAGAAGGTTAAAGAGACGATGATGTGGTCATGTTATGGCGGCACTCCTCTTTTTCCACTCCCTCTCTTCCCCCTGTCATTTTCTCTCCACTTTTATGACAAAACTCTCCTTGTCCAGTTTTCTGTTTTTTCCATTAGCAGCCACTGTCATGATTTCCTTTCATTGTGGGGCCCTGAAAGCATTTTTTGCATTTCCTTTTTCACCACATCTCATCTTTTCCCCTTCTCATTTTATTTTTTCCCCTCTGGTCAACCGAAGTATAAATAATTTTCCTCTAATGCTTCAAAACCACCACCAAACATTATTATACAGGTTAATCCCCAACGCAGTACATCAGTGCTTGGTACTAGAGTAAACGTAAGCTCACTCATGTTATGGTAATAGTGAGGCATAGAGCTATTTCTCTGTAAAAATTGTTCTTTACATCCAAGTAAATTACAGTCTCCTGATATCCTAACTTGTTGCATTGGCTTAATGACATTTATCTTGTTTCAATCATTTATTTTTCGCATAACCATACATTGCATGATTGCTAATTCTAAGTTTTTAGCATGATTTAAATTTACTTTTGAACTCCTTGTACCAGTGTTGATACCATTCCACCTTTACGTTATATTTGTCTGCATTTTCCAGGTTGCAGTCTCTCCTCTTCCACCATTTCCTCACCATTAAACTCATATCTTCTTCTTCCTTTGCTCCCTCTTTTGGCCGATTTCTCAGTAGGACCTGCACAGTCTAATCTGTTCTGCCTGAATGCCTCTAACGGACAAACACCCACTAGCTCACTCACATGGACGCCATGACACCCTCTCTCTCTCTACTCTCCTCTTCCTCCATATCTCTCTTGCCCCCCTCCTTCCTTATTTCTTTCCCAATCTCTCTTTCTCTCCCTTTTCTGCTTGTCTCTTTCACTTCTCTCCTTTCCCTTCCCTCTTCCTTCCTCTTCTTGCTTACTCCATATTACTCTCGTTCTCTCCCCCTTGCTTTTCCCTTCTCACCTCTCTCTCATCTCTCATCTACTTGCTTTTCCTCACTTTTCACCTCTTTCCTCCCTCTCTTGGTGTGGCTTCGTCTCCTCCTTCTTTCCCCATCTTTCCTACCATATCCTCTTTCTTCCACTCTTTCTCCTCCCCCCTTCTCTCCCCCTTCTCCTTGCTTATCCCCTCTCCTCTCTCAGCCCCCCTCTCTCCCCTCCCTCTCTTGACACAAATGAGCACCTGCAGGCTCCCTCCCCTCTCGACGTGCACACTCTTGACGTGCACGTGCATCATGCTGCTAACTCTGTCCACACACACAAACTCCGAGCCTGTCAGCAGCTGGCTCCTGGGGTCTGCCCTTCTGCCACTGTTTTTGTCTCCCTTCATTTTAATATGGATGCCCAGGGTGTCTGCGCATCCTAGCACCACTTCTGTTCAGGCACAACTTTCCCTCGCCTCTTTCTAGGATCTTTCTGTTGCTTCCACTTCAGTGTATTACTTAAATAATCAAACACATTAAAAACTACTTTCATTTCATTGCAGTTAAAAAAACATGTTATGGAAATATTTCATATGTATTTTTTATTGAGTAAATTGTATAAAACTAAACATCTGTATTTGGTGAATTTAACGTGGTAAAATGTTCAGTGTCAGTATACGAAACAGCCTCCATACTTGGTTCTTCTTCACACTGTCTCTTATTCTCCAGGCTATGAGAAGTACAACTCGATGCGAGCCGACCCGGCGCTGTGTTTCTTGGAGCGAGTGGGCATGCCAGACGCCAAGGCGATCGCGGCCGAGCAGAGGGGCACTGACATGATGGCAGATGGCGTCGAGGGGTAAGAGGGCACCCATCACTGTCCACTTCTGTCAGTGCTACTTTTGGCTTTGGCGAGATTTAGAGTTGCCAAGAGTGAATTTAGCTAAATCCAAATGGCCTTTTTAATGCTGTACAATTTTGAAGTGGGCTACAGTAATAATGGGGCATCACAATATGCTACAAATTAATTTTTACCATACCAGCCAATATAATTCAAATTTGAAGCCTCTTGAAATTAAAATACTTTTCAAATTTTTTTTTCTTAAAAAAAA
>JACN01093771.1:0-10841 GCA_000787155.1 Scartelaos histophorus | reverse complement strand
ATGGTGTTTTAAAATGAAAAAGTAGCACGTTCATAATTTTAAAGACTCCACAAAATATCAGAATATATATCGAACCGTGAGATGCAGATGGAGAAAATATTGAACCGAGAGATTTGGATCTCGTTCCATCCTGACCCTAAAAATAATGAAGTTAAAAGATAAAATGTTTTATTGTTTTGACCCTTTGCCTCAGTTTATAAAGAGTTAAGCTTCATTACTTTTTAAATATCATTGTAAATGTCATTTTCTATCATCAGAAATTAGTAGTTTCTATTCATTTCTGTTAACATGTCCTTGAGCAAGACACTTTAACCATTTGTGTGATTGTGTAGTTGGTCGGCCCTGAACAGGCGAAATGGCAGCTGCATTTCAATAGATTTAAGTGTTTATATCTTAGATTTTGGCCAAGCTTTTTTGTACTGCCATCTCTTTAACTTTATTATTTATTATTTTATTATTAAGTCCTTTGTCCGGTGGTCGAACTGTTCCAAAGTAAATCTGTATTTCTCTTCTGTTGTATCAGATCTCAGGGCAGATATTTTTAGACTCCAGCCTCAGATGCCCAGGACTATCTCCCTCTGATCAAGAAACATGATCTGGTCAAACGCAATTAGCCAAATCTTGGTAGAACTGAGCTGCTGATCTGCTGCGCCCCAGTGATGCTCCTCATGATTTCATATGAGTAAAAATGTCTCTAAACTGTACTTAATCTAGTTATATTTATTTTGCAAACAACGGACGTAGATTTATTTTGACCATTTTGTCAGATTTTGTTCATCAGTTTGTTTGTTGCTTCCTGGTTGGACATGGACAGACCTGGGGCTGGTGTCATGAAGAAGTTGCTGATCTGATACAGACCTCGATACATGGGTCACGATAGAGCGCGCTTAAGATCCAATAAGATTTGAAGCGATATATTTCAGATTGATTCAGTGAAAAACAAAGCCCAAATCGTGGCTGTGATATGAAAATTCTACTAAGTTTGTGCAAAGTTAATATGAAAAACACCCATTTTACTCAGAACAGTGAAGATGTTAACACAATGGGAGCTCTTACACAAAAGAATTTAGTAAAATATGCCTAAAAATACTCTTGGCGATATATATCGTGACAGCAGCCCATGATATTGATACTGTATCATCAAATTAAACAATACGATATATTGATATTTCAGTATTTTTGCACAGCCCTAGACAATACATAGAAATACACAGAAGCCACAACACTGTAATATTTAAGCTTTTGCAATAATAAATAAATAATATAATATAATAATCATGATAAAATAGTTTTCCTATGAACATTTTGTCAGATTTTATTGATCGATATTTGGACGCGTCACATTTTAATATCATAACAATAAGTGAAAAATATAAGTGGTCATAATAAATCCTAAATAAGTTGCAAACAAGATGGAAAGAGCCTCGATTCTGCCCGAGCAGCAGCTCAGCTCCTGATATGACGATGGTTATTATTACACACCCGTGGATATGACATAATTATGCAGAGGTAATTACAGTTCTGTTACCTAGCAACCATACTGTAAATGTGTAATTTACACAATAGTTATGATTTGACAAATTGAAATGCATGACAGCACCTTTATATTTCTCAGTCTATAAACCCGCTGAAATGTTCAGAATTCTGGAATGTGGCGAGTGGAGGCAAAATGAAGCTCACATTATACAATATAACAAGAAATAAGCAGCAAGTTTGAATTTCCGAGCTACAAATCTTATTCACTTTGCTTCTCTGTTAAGAAGGATGGAAAAAATATAACATTTTCTAACCCTAAAATAGTATTAGAGCTTCACAAAAAGTATAATTTATGATGAAATGTGTAATTTATCTGTAGATGAAAAACTGTTGTGGGCTCGACATTTCTGTGAGGATTTGTCCAGTAAAACCTCCAAATGTGGATTTGTCTTTGTTTCGTTTCAGAGCTTGTGGCATCAGCGTTGGTTAAGTGATGCTTTGTGTTCAGGTGCTACTTGACACTGGTAGATCTCCTGCACTAAACTAACTCCACATTGTATCAAGTGCAAACAACCTTAGACTTGTCCATGTCTCCGTTGGGAAACTTTTTAAAAGTGAATTTTCCCTGAAGCAAACCCGGGGCTTCGTAGCTGCTCCATGTTGGCGTGTGGAGTTCATTGTGTATTTCACAGGAGCTACAGGTTCGAACACTCGTCGCCCCCTACAGTGCAATTGGGCGAGGTACATCCAGGCTAAAGGTGAAAGTCGTCATAGTTCACTTCATATAGACCCAGCTCCCCCCGACTGTGAGAATAGATTAACGGAGATATTTTTTATGACGCCCGATAAGAGTCCCACATTATCACAGCTCGTTAACGCCGATAACCCAACACTAATTTTTACTATTTGTTACTATATTGTATTGTGTTGTTTGAGCTGCCGCGTCCAATATTTGTTTCTTGTGGATCGATAGTTTGTCTAAGTCTGAGTAAATTGCCCTTGAGTTTTGATGGAAGTGACATTTGTAGAGGTTGTCCTTAATTTCCCCTGAGTATTTCCTGTGTTTTTTGTTTTTTTTTAACCTTTTTTCTTTGAATTCCCTTCACTTGACCACAGAAACAATCCAATAAAATGAAGTCATAATTACAAAAACATGTAAACCTTTTTTATGACAGTAGCTCTAATGTTGAATACTCGTTTTGTGAGCGGAGGCAGACAGATGAGCTAATGCCTTCTGTTTTATTTTATTATTTTGTTTCTGGCCGGTTTCCAGAATGACAAAGCATTTCACTCTGGCTTCGGTTCAAAGACGCATTTCCAAATCTGAGCTCAGAACCGAAACACAGCGAGTATCCGTTTCACGCAGCGGTGCCGTCGCCCGGACAAATGAACACACTCGAGCGACGCTGTGTGTGAATCCTGATCCCCCCAGAACACACAGGACATGGGTCTGCAGAAGCGGGTCTGTGGTCGGCTTCTCCAGTGTCTCTGTGCCCTTCGGCAACACACAACGTTTAGTGCAAAACAAAAGAGCAGCATCGAGAAACGACAGCAGTGACGCACGTTTGGAAACCACTACTTCATTTTAATTTTTATTTTTTAGAATATAACACTACCACTGCAAACAGCGGTGTAACAATAACCAAAATATGATATTGTATTGTCAAAAGTCGCACAATAATATCGTTCATCACAATATATCGAATCCCAAGTGCTTAAATTCATTGTTGTGGTGCAGGAAGAGCTAAAAAAAAAACCAGAGGGAACTACATATCCCATGATCCTTTGCAGTTTCAGGTCAGACAACGTGAAGAAATAACTGTTCTGAAGCACTTTTAAAGCTTATTTTTGTATTAAAACAGCACCAAAGGCTCATCATGGTGTTTTAAAAGGAAAAAGTAGCACGTTCACAATTTTGTTGCAATGTATCCACGTAATCCCTCAGTGGTCCAGGTCTAAACCAGGTCTAAACCAGGTCTAAACTAGGTCTAAACCAGGTCTAAACCAGGTCTAAACCAGGTCTAAACCAGGTCTAAACCAGGTCTAAACCAGGACTAAACCAGGTCGAAACCAGGTCGAAACCAGGTCGAAACCAGGTCGAAACCAGGTCGAAACCAGGTCGAAACCAGGTCGAAACCAGGTCGAAACCAGGTCGAAACCAGGTCGAAACCAGGTCGAAACCAGGTCGAAACCAGGTCGAAACCAGGTCGAAACCAGGTCGAAACCAGGTCGAAACCAGGTCGAAACCAGGTCGAAACCAGGTCGAAACCAGGTCGAAACCAGGTCGAAACCAGGTCGAAACCAGGTCGAAACCAGGTCGAAACCAGGTCGAAACCAGGTCGAAACCAGGTCGAAACCAGGTCGAAACCAGGTCGAAACCAGGTCGAAACCAGGTCGAAACCAGGTCTAAACCAGGTCTAAACCAGGCCCATGGCAAATACTAGTTTATGAGCTCTTATACTTCACTATACACATTGAGAAAGAGCTATTTTCTGTCAGAATGTGAAAGTAAAACCTGCTCAAATGGGCGTCTCGTTTCAGTCCCAGTTATTGTATCGATCAGTGTGATTTTCGATACTCGTGACAGCTCTGCTCTCTGACATTACCCGTTTTTATCTGTGAGCGAAACGATCGGAGCTTTTCGCCATTAATATTTTCTCTCTCAGGATGTGGCGCCGTGTGGTCACTGGAGGGCTGAGCTGCAGACTGGACGGTGTCACAGATTGGTCAGATTTGACACTGTCTGTTGTGCTCACATGTTCGTCTGGACACGCTGATTTAAATGGATTATGTCACTTTTTGTTACTGGCCCATTCTGACACATGAGAGAACATTCTGTACAGTGACACGGACATGACCAGCACATTATACAGACACAATGTACAAATCCACTTTCACTCATTTACTCCACAATGCTGCAGCCGTCGTGCTCCCAGATGGGGACAGGAGGCAGAATTTCCTATTGATTAAACTGAATTCTATCAATATACGAAAGGCGACACGTGGGTGCGTTTTAGCGCTTCCTGCCCGCTCACAATCGAGGCTTTTAAATACTTTGAAACGAAGTGAGTGCCTGATATTTTTCTTTTTTAATGAACTTCACCCTTTTTCCTGAGCGGCTCCTGTCTCTGCTGTTTGTGTAAAGGTGAATTCACAAATCACGTCGGCCATTTTTAAATCCTTGGAGGAGGTCGGGGGCCGGACCGTGTGGAGGGGGAACGGGTTTAGTTCTGTTTCATTGTTTTGTGTATTTGGTGTAAATATTTTAGAGTTTAGTTTAAAGACTTTGTTTAAAGGGACCTCATAATATAAAACTCTCTTTGAACACTGCTGCATGGACGTGTTCCTGCCAGAGGAATGTGGCTCTTACCTGGGGGGGAGGTCCTTCTGCTGGGTGTTTGTTGTTGTTGCTTTTGTTTTAATTTAAGTTACTTATTTTCAGTTTATTTGTACTTTATTTTCCGCTACCCCAGAATCTGTTTTAAATCAATTTTGTCTGGACTTTTTTTGTTTTAATGTGGCTCCCACTTCGACCACATTGGGCCAGTGTCTGCAGTGGTTCATGTGTCGGCTCTGGTGTTAAATAAACTGTCTGAGCTGTAGCATCAGTTTATTACCAACAGATAAATATATAATATTTTTGCATTTATCTTTTAACACTGTCCATGAGAAAGTTTCCCTGCTCTGTTTATTGTTTTATCTGTGTGACATTGCATTTTGTTCAGGGAATCAGCAGCATCCTGCTGCATTACTGGAGCTTCCTGAATGTTCTTATCTTACAGTATTTATCTTAAACTCTTTGAAAATCCTTCATACGAAGCTTAAAGCTGTTTGGACACACGTGAGCCCATCGTACTGACCCGTGCATGTTTTCGTGTCGATCCCTCTTGTATCGGAAGGTTTGTGTGAGCGCCGGAGGCAGAGCGGATGGATTTATGCAGGTAACTGGCTGTGGGAACGCTCGGTGAAGGTGAGCAGTGTTGGGTGCAGTTTGGAGCCCGGGTGTGAGCGGAGTTCCCAGAGCAGAGAGCGCCGATGTGTTCCACTCAAAGTCAGCGTGAAAAGCAGAGACCTGCTGATGCCCCCGTCACATGTCTGCAGAGACACAACAGCCCAGGCCCAGAGCCAGAAGCACCACAGGCGTCATCTGGGTTCATTAGGACTTTACATTTATTCAGTCACAGGTGGTTTTATCGCTGAAAAATCCCTAGAAAAACAGACGTTCTGACTGTGAGCGGGGTCGCCTCTCCACAGATCTGGCTCTAACTTGGTCTGGTTTGGTCTCCTTGAAGTCCTAGTTTAGTTCTGGACTGGTTTGGTCCTGGTTTGATGTGGTTTTGTCCTTTGGTCTTGATTTAGTCCTGGTTTAGCTCTGGTCTACTCCCGGTTTAGTTCTGTTTTGGTCCTGGTTCAGTCCTTTTCTTCATGGAGACATTGTTGCTCTGTCTGGAATGTTCCGCAGTGTGACTTTAAACAGCTTTACTTTATATTTATTCAATTACAGGTGGTTTTATCGCACAAAAATCCCTATAAAAACAGACATCCTGACTGTGAGGGGGTCGCCTCTCCACAGATCTGACCTGTAACTTGGTCTGGTTTGGTCTCCATGACGATAGAAAGGTTTAATGCTGTACTGAGGAACATTCCAGGCAAAGCAACAGCATTTCTATGGAGAAAAGCAAACACAATGCATCTTTAAAATAACCAAAATCATCAAAATGTGCACTTTTTATGTCCTTAAAGTCATTTTTATAAAAGAATGAGAACTTCACACGTCAATTTCTTGAAATTTCTTGAAATTTTTTGAAATTTCTTGAAATTGGTGAAATCGGTGTGTTGGAGATTAGAGGGAGCAGCCCGAGAACATAGAGAAAAATCCCACACGTCTTATTACTTGCGAAATGTGAAAATTATTAGGACCCAATACAACGTTTTGGCTCATTTGGTTTTTATCATTTACAAGTAAAATGGTGCCTGGGATTTTTCTCTATGTTCTTCTTTCAGCCCGGAAAAGAACAACACGACTCACGACTCATTTTAGCTTTTGGGCAACTTTACAACTTTTAATTTTGAATTTTGGTTCATTTTTTTTCAAGCATTTTCATCTTCTGCCTTCTTTAACAACAAATCAGTGCAGTTTTCCTGTAAACCCTTGAGTCTCATGTTCTTAAAGCAACAGTAAAGAGCCTGTTATTACATAGAGACAATGAAATATTAAAAAATATATATTATTAATGTTTTTATATCAGATGAAAATGTTTTTAAGATATTTAAATATTAATTTAGTCTTATGAATTTGATAATAATTGCATTCTTAAAGTAATTTTTGAAAGTCTAAAAATCAGATATTGTAACCGCAGCCACTGTCACAATAAAAAAAAGCTAGATGCAGTAAATAAAATTAATTTGTACTTTTAGGGTGATTTAGGGTGAAATACGCTCGTTGTTCAGGGTAAGTTTTAGAAATGTGTATGTACCTTACACTACATGAGTTTAAAGCTGCACTGTGTAACTTTTCAAATGCTTTTCTTCACAGAGACGTCAGTGTTTTCTCTGGAATTGTGTAACTTTTCAAATGCTTTTCTTCACAGAGACGTCAGTGTTTTGTCTGGAATGTTTCACAGTGCGGCATTAAACCTTTCTATCTCCATGGAGACCAAACCAGACCAAGTTACAGGTCAGATCTGTGGAGAGGCAGCTGATGTGACAATCAGAATGTTTTTTCTAGGTGTTTTTGAGTCTATAAAACCACCTGTAAATGAGTAAATGTGAAGCAGCTGTTTAATGTTCCAGACAGAACATCTCCATAGAAACAAGAAGGTGACACACCTCCAACCAGGAAGTTACATAGTGGATCTGTAACTAATCATAACCATGTTTTTTTTTTAATTTAAAAAAAAAAGGGTCACATCTCACTTTTTAATTGATAAAAAAATGCTCCAGTCGTGACACTTCAGCTTCAGACAAACAGTGAAAGTCGCTGGAAATCAAATGATTTTACTACTTTTTAGTTTTTACTGTAGAAACAGCACAAATGTCTGAATGGAGTGTGATGTTATCTGAGTCTTTGTGAAGCACAGTTGTACCGTAAACATTATGCAACCAGTGAGAAGAATGAATTCTGACTTCACGCATTCACTCGATTTCTTTCTCCACACAAATAAAAGCTCAAAACATTCAAAATCATTGCTTCAATCTGAAGTCCACTCATTGGCCTGGCAGGATGGTGATCGCTCTGGTATTTTATGAGGTTTTTATCTACATTTTTATTACACACATGCCCTTATGACCTTACATTAGAGCTGGTTTTTGTCTGGTTGAAGGACAGACTTCCCGGAGCTTTTAGATTGATTATTTTGTCCCAGGCCTGTTTTAGGTGAGTCCTGAGGAGTGTTGTAATCAGCAGAAGTGCTGCAGCTCCTGTAATGCACCTGCTGCTGAGCGCACGCTTCTTAATGTTGTTATGGGCTCTGTGCTCTCACTTATTTTGTGTCGTCAAAGAGTTTTATCAGTTTGTGAGAGGAGGTTTCCTTCTTTAGAGCCCATTATTTTGACATGAATCTGAACAAAACTGAACATTCTCCTGGATGGATTTGACATTTTATTGCTGGGTTCAGATTACATCACAACATTCTGTATCCAAACATTTTCTTACTCTTATCTGGGGCCAGGCTCCAGGAGCATCAGTCTGAGCAGGGACTCCCAGACTTCCCTCACCCCAGACACTTCCTCCAGCTCCTCCAGGGGAACCCCGAGGCCCCAGGCCCAGAGACATGGTCCCTGTCCTGGGTCCTCCCCGGGGCCCAGAACATCTCCCCAGGGAGACGTCCAGAAGCATCTGGAGGAGACGCCCGAGCCTCAGCTGCTCCTCTCGACGTGGAGGAGCAGCGGCTCTACTCCACACACCCACCACCCTGTGGAGGAAGCTCATTTTGGTCACTCGTATCCACGATCTCGTTCTGTCGGTCACTGCCTGAAGCTCTGGACCATCGGTGATGTTGTGAGTTTGTGTTAAGGTCTAATAAACACATTTGTGAATTCAGTGTGATTCATAGGGAAAAGCTCTCGCCTCCATCTGGGAGCAGGACTCCTCAGTTCTACCATCTGAAAACTGTCACTTTTTTGCTGATTTCATCAACATTCCCTGGGCGGGGAAAGCTAACTGAAGGCTCTGCTTTGTCTGAAGCTCTGTTACCTAAGTTAGACTTTAATCTGATCTTTATTTTTACACAATCATAAAACACTGGAGGCTCATGTTGATCACAGACGCCTGAAAATGTGTTGCTTAAATCTGTATTTCTTAACTTTTTGGTGTTGTTTGCTAATGTATGGTTTGTGTCACCATAGAAACTAATAATAATAACTATAATCAGTGTCACCATAGAAACTAATAATAATAACTCTAATCAGACTGCACTTATTTGGACACTCAAAGCCTCTTTACAAAACAAATAGTAAAAGCAACAGTGTAGAAAACCATGAGAACCATGAGGGTAAAGCCAGACTGAACAGGCCGGTTTTTAGTGAGTCCAAGCTCCTGATGCATTGTGGGAATTGTGGGAGTGAGTTCCAGAGGGAGCAGAGGCGGAGGCTCCGTGCAGCCGAGGTCCCGATGAGGGGAGTGAGGAGGCCGGCGTGAGACTGAGGTCAGTGAGATCAGGAGGGGCCAGGTTATGGAGGGACCCGTGGGTGATGGAGGAGGAGCCGGTTCTGATCGTGGTGTCGGTTTTGTACGAGGAGCCGGTGGAGTTTACTCAGAGACTGCTGAACACATCACTTAAAGAATCAGTTAGAGCAGAAAATACTGTACATGGTGAAAGGCGGTTGAGCTGCAGGGGGTCGGGGTGAGGCAGGTGATTCCAGGGACCTCTGATAATTAACCAGTCTGAACTTAACGATGAGTAATGTGTAAAATGAGCCGTGTTACTGTTGTATAATCCCTCTGAGCTCGTCACTCTCCAGTGTTTTCCCTTTGACATCAGATAAACTGCTGCTCGTAATGAAATCTCCTATGAACTTGTAACACAGAAGTGAACTAAGACGTGTCCTCTGTTACTTTTTGGATGCTCGTGAATTCAAGTTTAATCCGATTAAAGCTTCATGACTCTGGACGTGACCTTGGAAGTCCCATGATTTCTTTTTACTCGCATTTTTCTGACCATTTGCAACAATACTAATAATGTTAGAAGTGCAGATGGTCGTAGATGAGGGGAAAAGACGGACTTTCCTGTGGATTCTACCAGGAAATACAGTCTGCGTTAAATGTGTGCGCTTAAAGAATGTTGTGACGTCTGAAACAGTAATGGGGAGGAAATGTGGGGAGGAATGAGGCAAATAAATGATCATTACTATTGCACATCCTTATGAATCCTTATACATTTGGCATTTCATTCCTGGGGAGACTTGGCGTTTTTCTATTTTTTCGCATCACGATTGTTTATTTTGTCCCTGTTTATTATGTCACTAGGTCAGGTTTAGGGCTTAGCTACAGTTATTTGGCTTAAATTTCGAGCTTTGGGAAATGGAAATCTGATCCTGCCCTGTGACAAAACGCTGAAAATTCCACTTTGCGCTTTTATTCACGGGTTTCAAATGATTCTTTCCCGATTTGAAGAATATGATGAGAGATGTTTTACCTGAATTGCATTCGTGCTGTAACAAATCCCACAACGGCCATGTCAAATCCTTCAAATCAGAAATAAATCCTTTTCCTGAAGCCCATGAATAAATTATAATATTTAACAGTAACAGTTCTTTTACACTAAAGTATTGAATATTAACCAATACTAAAACTAGATATTCATAAGCAGGTATCAGTACTAAAAAAAGTTTCATCTTGAGTTTTATCAGACTCATAAACCCCAAATCTTATGTCTGGGGTGGAGGAAAAATGAAGCAACATCTTATTTACAACGATTCACTCACTAAATGTTAATGGTTTTATGACATTAGAACAAAAAATAAGCAACAATTTTGAATTTTTACAAATTATTTACTTACTTACTTATTTACTTTGCTTCTCTGTTGATTTTATCTTTGTAAAAATGTTTAGTGTCGATCATAAACCCGTCAAATACAAAATATAAAACACAATTGTAAATGTTTTTAAACTGGATCTGGATCATTCACGTGGAGCCGAGAGGTTTGACTTTTACAAATTGTCCTTGATTTTTCATCATTTGTGATATTCTGAGGTTTCAGTTTCATCATGAAAGTCGCAGTTTTGTTCCACTTCACTTTTGCCTCCAGCTGCTCCACTCTGGAATTTAGAATGTTTTAGTTTACGGTTTTTCATAGAGTCTGTTGTGTAAAACCGCACGGTGTAATAAACAAATACAATTATTACCGTATTTTTGGGACTATAA
>KN497333.1:21744-39606 GCA_000787155.1 Scartelaos histophorus | reverse complement strand
AGAAATCAAATCAATTTCTTCATAAATATAAAATGAAATATTTCTTATGAATCGGTCATTAAAGTAAGTAAAATTTTATCTTAGTGTTTTAAGCGTTAAGGTAAATTTTCGATGAGAAAGCAATTTCAAAGATCATAGGAAAATCAAATCTAATCTGCGGTGTTTAAAGCATTAGCATGTAGCCTCTGAAGTGAAACCAGCAGATGTCACGTTTTCTGAAGTGTTAGCACCGAGGCTGAGGCGCTGTTGCAGGCAGGGCCATTTAAGCCAAGCACATTCCTGCACTGGGCTCATATCGTGGAGGAAGCGCAGCGGCTCCACTCGGCTCTTCACACCGCACAAGGCTCGGTACGGACCGGGGCGAGAGATCTCTTCTGACCGCTCAGCCGAGGTGGAGGTGGCGGCTAACAACCCACAACACAGCGGGTATATGAGGAGAAATCTGGGCTGAGGTAACGTGGACTGCAGGCTGCCATGTCGGAGTTTCTGGTGAATTTACTCGGAGAGCGGCTCGTGAACAGCGAGAAAGCCGAGGTGGACGTGCAGTCTCTGGGCGGCAAGCTGACCCTGGTCGGCTTGTTCTTTGGATGCAGCCTGAACGCCCCGTGCAAGCAGTTCAATGGCAGTCTATGCGAGTTTTACACCAGGTTTAAAAAGAGCTCGGAACACAAGGACAAATTGGAAATCGTCTTTGTTTCATCTGATCAAGACCAGAAACACTGGCAAGACTTTTTACAAGAGATGCCATGGCCCGCGTTACCTTTCAAGGATAGGCACAAAAAGGTAAGATGAGGAACAGTGATGGTCAAGAAGTTATCACTTGGGAACATGATGAGCTAGAAAAATGCATATGTATGACAGTTTTATGATGGGCAATATAGTCTAATGAGTAAATATAACATGAAAAAACACTTGAAACTCTGCACACATTGTGAAGATGCATGTATGGAATGAATGAAGCAAATGCAACATTAACACTCTCCGTTTATATAAAACCATTTAAAGTCTGGGTCTTTAGTTCATGTGTTATTTTTCTTTCACCTTTCTCATCACATATAAATCCTTTAAATTAGGGTTACACACAATGTAGGTGTGGTATACAGGCCACACCAGACTAAATTTAAGTTAGGAAAATAAAATTCTTAACATTTAGCATATGAAGGAAAAAGTAGGCTGTATTATTATCAAATAATTAAGAAATTGTTTAAGAAATTTTGACAAAGTTATCCAATTTTCAGCAATCCTATTGTGTTCATTTCATATGGAGCCTAATGTGAATAAAATAGGTTTAGCCTACAAACAATGCAGATATTTTATATAGAAATATATGTATAATATAATGTATAAAAGTGTTACTTTTACAATATATCACAATTTATTTATTTTTTATATAAGGTGTGCCATTTATTTCTTCATATGAGTGTACTGTACAAGCCTCTTTTAAAGTAAAAGAATACAATATGATAAGCTGATGATAAGATAATCAAAAATATAAAAAAGGTTGTATTCACTTAAAAATAATTTTTTATTTAGATCCATAATGCAGCAATGATTTCCATAATGAAGGCCAAGCGAGACACAAGAGGCACAAGTGAAAAATGACAGGGGAGCAGGGGGGTGGTGGTGTAGGCTGGGTGGAGCACAACACATCCACATCCACTTTGTGTGGCGTTATTGTGTGCAAAATAACACTGGCATTAATATAGCTCCATAGGTTTCCTCTAGTGACTGTAGCTGCTTTGGCTTTATTTTAATATTGCAGTCGTATTTTATGGTAAGGCCTGCTGAGGTGTACCCAAGTTATTTTAGCCTTTCCATTTGTCCGTAGTCCTCCATGTCCTATTGCACAAAAACAGGTACAATTCTGGTCCTGTCATCTTTCCTGAATCTGAATCTTGCTTCACCCAAGCGTAGCTCATCCTGCAAATGAGCCAACTGTTCCAAAATCCTTTTCTCGAATTACAAATCTCCTACTGCGCGTCCTCCTCTGCTCAGACCTGTGTGGACGCCACTCACATTGTCATACTTAAGGGTTAACCATGTCTTCCTGCTGCTTCAAATGTTTATTTTTAATCAAGAATGGATAACGCCTTGATTACAGAGGGAAGACCAGCCCACAATTTAAACCATAGGCGTTACTGTGCACAGTCTCATGTTTATTACTTTTTCTATGTATTTTGAGTGAGGCATTAGTAGTGTGGCCCTGTATTTAAATTGTTTGGAAACCACCTACTTTGTGTCCTGCAGTGCCTGTCATCTGAGGTCCTTGATATAACAGTTGTAGCTGACCAGCTGTCTTTGTGTCTAGGCTGTCTTATACTGCCTTACATGGAGCTGTTAGAGGGGAGAGACAGTTCAGTATAAATCAATGCAGCCCACTTCATTAAATGTAAACTTCAAGGATCACATTACACTCCGGTTCTTGTTGTCGTCTTCTCTGTTGCACGCCTTGACTTTTGCAGCCAGCTCACTCCCTTGGCTTAGTGCCAGAGTCTGTGCGAGTGGCTGCAGTATGTCACCGACCTGCTGAAATGTGCAGAGTAGCCTGCTGTTACAACTGTTGTGCATTTGACTTTCAAGGCCAATCCATGTGTATATTTGGTTGGTGGGGTAACAAAATGTGAAATATTTGAGGCCTAAGTGATGTGGAGCATGCAGTAGGTAATTGAAAGCTTTGCAGATAATTGAAGGATACATCAAGATTCATTGAGGTCAAATTACTTACTTGGTTTTGCTCAATCAGGCAACCTCAACTAAAGGAAACCAGAACTGTGTGGTGGTTGGAATAACCCAGCTAGTTGAAGTTTTGTTTTTTTAATTATTGCCCTTGTCTCAATTTATCTCTGATCTGTGTATTAAAACTATTTACTGTAGTGTCTGATTGTGCCAGTGCCCCCATGGTTATAGTTTGCTTCGACTTTGTTTAACATGGGCCTACTATATGAAGAATGTGGAGAGACATTTGCTCCAGACACCGCTTAAGATCAGGGGGCAGGAAAGCCAGGGATGACTTGGTCAGTGTTAAATGTCAACTTTTTTACATTTTGTACATTATTGGAAGTGACACTGGAGCTCTCATCACTGGTTAAGACCTTAAATAATCTGAGTAAATAAGTCAATTGTGAAAATATCCTTTGTTGACTTCAGTTATGTAACCAAGAGTGCATTTCTGCATTTCTCCAAATGAGAACAACAGATTTATCCTTACCCTAACCATGCTAATTCTCACATACTTGTGGGTTACATCCAACTGTTCCAACTTTGAATGTTGCATGCGGTAGCTTTACAACAGTTATGAAATATGCTCATGATGATGACAGGAAAATGGCTCTGTTTCTTTCTGTGGAAAATGTTTTTCCAATCAATGGTTATATCCTGCATCGTCTCTGCTGTTTTATCCACTTCTGCCATATTCACTTAAGCGTCGAAGCTAAAAGGGTAGCTCCGCTTCCTTTTCATGGACAGTTTATTTAGTCTTTTTTTTCCCCCCCTGCCCCATCGTCCTCGTGGCTCTAATGGCCCTGCACCACCGCTCAGTAGCCCTAGCCAACATAATAACAGTAATGCCACCCCCGGGGCATCTCTCCATCCAAGGCTGTCCTCTTTCGTCTTGCCTTTGTTATCTCTCCTCAGCTGAATGTCGGTCCCTTTTTGAGGTGGCAATTTTCTCTTTGTTGTCATCTTTGTTTTGTGTGTTTCTAAATAAAATGGATGTAGTGCTGCATGTTTGGATCCTGTATTTTCTACTCAGGAGTTGCTACATGATAGCACTGTTGACTTTGATGTAAATTTATTCATAGTGATGGTTTTGCATAGAGAGTTTGATAAACCATTACTCACCATGCCTCCTGGATGCATGCAAACATGCAGGCTCACTGTCCTGGTTTCAGGTCAAACCAATAGAGGCACTGTCTCTGCATGCGCTGCAGCTCTCTGATCCTCTTTTGTAGCATATCTGTTTCACTCTAATGTCAATATTCCAATGTTGTACATCGTAACGTCTATGCTTTCCATCATATATTTATTTCCGATTTTCTCTTTTAATGCACACAAATTAAATAAGTTAAATCAAAACAGGTCACATTACACTGAGTTTTGCTGCCTGCATTGACATTGCTGACCTCTGTAATTCAAATTAGTTAACACCAACTGGCTGTTGATCCTTGCTTAGACTTGACAGATGCTGCATTCACCATGCTCTCCTAATCTTCTGTTAAATAATGAGCAGCTCAAGTATATATCATATGTCTAATAAGGGTCAAATGGCACACATGCTCTAGACACAAAACACAGATTTATTGTCATTTTAACATTTTCTGTTATGACTAAGGCTAAAGATTTTAAATAAAATGCAAATAGTATAATTTTAAACATGTTCTTTTTCTGTCCCCATTTAGCACCCAAACTCGTCAATCACACAATTCATTACTTAATCCATTATCCATTAGTTAAGGTCACCATGGGCAAAGCTAATCTTGTGCAGAAATAATAATGAAGCGGTTCTAGCTATGAGTCGCTGCTATTCCTGGATTGGCTGTAATATAAACAGTTAGATGCAGGGTTTACTGTTCTTCGCGCCAATAATTATTGACTTACAGCCGTATAAAGGATGTTGGGAAAACATACAGTACTTGCCATTACTGCCCCTGGAGCGCAGAAAGTTTTGAAGGTTTAATTTTCTTCTAAAATTTCACAAAAGGTATCAGAATATATAAAATAGACAAAAATTTGAACTGTAATCAAAGCCCATCAGATTTTTTTCATTCATAAAAAGTAATTGGCAAGTGCATTATTCATTAGACTGTTCAATGCTAGGTCCTATAAAACGGTGTCAAGAGTATAAAATCAATTGTTTTGTATGTACCTAGATCAATTCAAGTCCTGCTTTTTAAATTATATTTTATGGATTTAGCCTTATCTTAGATTAGATTCATTTTTAGACAACACACGGCGAAATCAAGCTGAGATTCTGTTATTTCAAATCGTCTTCACAATCGTCTTTTTAACTGCTAGATCTATATTCAGTTCGGAGTTCAGAAGAAGAATAAGCTCTTGTATCATTTAATGGCATTGGCTAAACCTGTCTGTTAGTGTTTATTACGTTTTATATTGAAATAATCTATTAGTTTTTATTCATATCACCCAGTCAGCCTGTCAGTGGCAAAGCATAATGACACAAAACAAAATGTTTGTGTTGGCTGCAATCATGAAAATTGGGAATTATCTCTTGAGGGGCGTGTAGCTATGAACCAAACAGTGGCAAATTGTGGCTAGATTATACTTAAGATGCTACAATAGACCCTTCTGCAGTTGTTATTTTCCTCGCTTTATCTTTGTTCTTTTAATAAAATCTTGTGGTGCACATTCCAGGCATATCTTTGGTCATGTTGTTTCATTGCAGTGTCTGAAAATGCTCGAGTACACCCCCTCTTTAACACTGTTAGCGGTGGGGAGACTGGAGACCCCCTGCTGTGGCTTAGGTCTGTGCTGAGTTGGGAGTTAATCTCCGTTTTGATTATTCGTCCAGTTGTCCTTTTACCCAATCTGTTTGCGAGTGGCGCCCAATCCCGCGGCCATGTTGAATCAAAGGGTTTATCAGTTTAAGCCGTTTAAAGAGCGAGCAGAGGTCTCATCTTTTCACTGTGGGATGAGAGCAAAGCTGTCTAATGCTACAGTTCAGGCAATTAGAGACGCAGGGCCAGAGAGATTAACACGGATGGAGCTGTGAGTCATGTGATGCACATTTAAGAAAAACACAGCTCTTTGGTCATCAGAAAAGCAGTAAAGACATTAATGGATACTATCATCGAGGAATGTTGGCTTCAGATCTCAGGCCCACAAATTGTTTTTCAATAGATTTTTAACAGCTCTTTATTAAGATATGGGTATTACTGTATTGTATTCATTTTGGTTTAACTTATTGTACGTGAGACATGGCTCACAATCAATGCAAACGTTCTCTCTGACAACTAGGGTGTTATTGCAATATGTTATAGCATTATTGATTTTTCATACTTGACCACACTGAATTTGGCCATTGTCTGCAAAAGAAATGCCAATGTGTGGCAGTAGTAATATTATTATCAATATAGTGCTACAGCATTCTACCAGAACAAACAGCACTCTAGAACAAAAACGAGTGTGTCTTGCCAACAGTGCCTTGGAAAACTTTGTTATTCCATCTAAAGGCGTAAAAATAGCATTTGATAGATTTATTGTTACAGCACAAGACTTGCATTTTTAACTTCCCAGTTAAAAGTTCAAGCCAGGAATCGACTGGAGATGGGTATGAAAATATTCTGCTTGTTTGGCACAATTATGATGGTTAATAATTGATATGCCCTTTTGCTGGCTTGTGGATTCAGACTTGCGCTTCATTCGTGAGTTTGTTAAATATAAACAGACTAAATACTTAACGTATCTTCCGCTCACAGTTCGGCACCGTCACTCAGCACCTGCTTATTTAACAGCACCGCTGCTTAGGGCCCACGGCAGGTGTGCAGTAGGTTTAGGCCTTCACTTTTCCCCCAAGAAAGACTATAGATGTTATTCTTCCACATCAATGATGGAGCAGTTACAGAGCCCTTGAAGTGGAGAAGGGGGCTGGTGGGGTGGGGAGATGAAAGTTCTGTGTCAGGAATGTAAGTGTGTTTGCCAAGCACGATACCTATTACCCACTTTGATTATAATGTTCGCCAGGAGCCTTTTTTCCTAAATCAGAGGAATGAGCCAGTGTCCATTACATATTTCTTAAAATATGTCTCAATATTAAGATAATTTTCAGCATGGTTTTCTTTCTCTAGCAATTATTAAAAGTCATACACAGTATTACACAAATTTAATGTTGTGAGCTTTAAAAAAAAGTGTTCCTCAAAAATAGTACTGCAAAAAAAACCCAAAATGCTTTGTTTTATCCACAGATGTTTGAGTAATCCTTCATTATTAGTCTGTCTACATCCCAAAAGCTGAAAATGCTTTGTTGTGCTGTCGATGTCGAGGCTCATTTTCAAATTAACAGCTACATTTTACTTAAGTTCAGAAGAGATTCCAGGGCTAAAATTATACAAATGAGTCTAGTGAAGGTGTATGAAGTTTTTAAAAACTCTGTAGCACTTCCTGCATTACTACATGACATTACGACATGGAACAAACTGTTTTCTGTTTGAGATATGAACTTGGCTTAAATGTACAGAGTGATTGAGAAAATCACATAATATTGCTCCTTTTAAATAATTCTTCTTGGCTGCAAAAATTAAGTGCGGTTAGCTTGAAATTACATGTTCACTGTAGGAATCTGGAATCCCTATATCTTTGCTGCAGTGAGAATACTGGTTAAGTCTTGTGAATCTCTATTCTGCCATTATGGTGTCTAATTGCAGGTTTTAAATATAATTTTCAAACATTAAATATTTATCTCGGCTAGTGCATGCTTGTGATGTGTTTTGTGCACATCATATTGAGTAGTTTGTGATTTAACAGAATACCTTGTGGAAAAGGTGTCGGAGAAGTCTGCACAGTTGTGTTTACAAGTCCATTCTCAAAAAGTCAACTCGAGGATCTGGTTTAGCCCCGAAGCTTTAAACATTTCCACTGCAAATATAACAGTTTTCTAGCATGTGGGAGGATATTGCTTATTTCTGTAGCCACTTTTCTGCTGCTTATTTCCCACAGAAAGCACGTTTTTAATTTTACAATAATACACGTGGCGATTTTAAACTTTCTCTTTGAACTCCATGTTAAACCTCTAATCTTTTAAGTGGAAAAATGCCTTTGTCTTCTTCCTCCCCAGAAAAAACAAGTGCCTATGGAAACTGTTGACTTCCTGTCTGGATTGAGCAGGTGGGCGGTGCAGTTTAGCAGATAAACCTTCAACGAGAATTTCCTGAGTCCTGTAGGTGGTCTTGTCTTTCTGTCTTTTAGCATTAGTTCCCTTTGAGAAGCTTGAGGTATTAATCCCTGAAAGCTACACCGATTGTAGCAAGATAATGTTTTAATTAGCTTTTCTCTCTCTATTGTCTCATCCTGCCACATGGTCAAGGAGTCAGCTTTTTATGTCCATTTGAAATAAAGTAGAAGTGTTTGTGCATTGCTCATCAACATCTTTGATCTCTGAATCGTTGAAGTTATGTTTGCAGTACTTAACATTCACTTGACACTGGAGTGGTGCAAATCTTGATCCTCAACTTTAACTTTAAATAGCAAGTTTTGGCATATATTTGATTGATTTGAGTATTTTCTGCATATCACCAGCAAGACACACTGCAGTAATATTAAGATCATTCCCTGATAAGAAGGTACTTACTGCTAATACCTGCTATTGTTAACACTAAACAGTTGGCAGAGTATGTGTATCAAAGCCAGTAAGAAACCGCTTTTTGTGCTTTGATACTGCAGGTGTCTGACTGCCGTTTGGTGTTTGCGTTTGACATGATGTAAATTCTGTGATCGGGAAACGAGCCCAAATCTGAACCGTGCTGTTTTCTAGTCTCATTTTGTGTTGCGATGAAGTGTGAGCAGCTGCAGGAGGATGCCAGAGGACTGAAATAATTATACTGTAATATGCAAGACCAGTGCAACAATACCAATCTGCAGCTGTTTGATTTGAAAGACTTTCAAAGGATGTTCTCTAGCTCCGGGAAGCTTTTCAACATCAAGCTCTCACTGTCGCACTGGGATTGAATGAATGTTGTTAACGCCACAAGCACTGAGCAAGCACAGACCTCCCAGCTGCACAGATAGTGTTGTCATGGACTCTTTTGAATAACTCACATAGTTCAAGGTTAAATGCTTTTATACCTTTAGCCACTAATAATCAGTTTTTCCTTTTATGCAATAACAACACAAAACATGAATGGAATAGTTCATTGACATAGAAATTGACATAGAAAGGGAATAGAAATTCCCATTGTCAGATAAAGTAAGTGGAGCCTGAACATGGTGCACTTATTATTATTATTGCATATTTGAAGTTATTTTATGCATTCACATTAACAATAAATTGTGCAAAACTAAATTATTACTGCTTTTTGCTCTGTTCGCTTGACAGAATACAACCTTTGTTTTAACTACAGCGTCTGCAAATTGTATTTATAGTAAGAGTTCAAAATTTAGTTCTCATACAGATCTCATTACTTTACTTTAAACAATTGCATTTACATATGTTGTTTTATAACCTCCTTCACTTCTGCTGTAGTGTGCTTCTCCACCTCTTCAGACCAACACAAAGGATCTGGGTCAAGTTTCGTTGTTTTTATGCAATCTATTTATTTCCTACTCATACAATGTATTCGTTACGACTTTTTTGTGCTGAACAAGACTAAAGCATTTGATTAGACATGCATCTCATTCAGCTCTATTTATACAATATCAAACTTTGTGTTAGCTTAAGTTTGCAACTCTTTAGTTACAATAAAATAAATATGTGAGTAACTTAACCTAGCAAACTTGACTGACTGGATTGAATTGGATGGGAGAACCCCTAGTTATAGTAGAGCAAATTACTAAATATTTGTCTTTTAAAAAACACAAAACTGTTCTTGTTTGTCTGATTATTACCATGTCCATGTTTTAATAACAGACTGTGCTGAGGCTCAGACGGGGGGTCAGTTTGATAATTGCATTTTCAGGCATGGTGGGTTTTTCCGTATCAGAAACATCCTCCTGTCTGGCCATTTTCCCAGATGAGCAGCACTCCGTCATTCCAGCCTGCCAAATGTAGCCGATATAAAATGGCGACACTCCAGAAGGCAAAAGCACTGGCCAAATTTCTCTAAAATGTTGTTATATGTCCTTAAAATACTTCTGTCTGCAGTACACATGTGATGTTGGAATAATGATGTGAGTGTGCATGAATGTGTCTACTTAGAGGAATTGAAATGTTTTTGCAGACTCAAAGACTGCATATTGTGAAAAAGTTTTCATAGGCTGTTTTAATTCATGAAAATATGATCTGAAGAGTGACAAGTGAAATTATAACAGAAAAAGATATGAAATTGGAAATATATTGTGTGTAGAGAGACATTTATTTATAAATATAAATAAATAAATTGGTTTTGAAATCACAAAATGTATTTATCTTAGTTTATACAAGCAGTAAGTAACAGACTTCCTTGTATAACATCACTGGGAACAAGTAAAACTGTGCATACTGGGTCTATCTGTGAGTTTCCTGTTTTCTTTCTCTCCTCAGTGAGGCAGCACACAGGACACCTCCTGCCTCCTGTGTGCCAGTCTTCCTGCACACTTTCTCAGGCCGCACAACAATAGGTCCCTGCTTTCTGGCCCCTCATAATCCTCTGTGCTAACACCCCTTGGTCCCCTTGTGCATCCACCTTCTGCTGTGGCCCCTGTCTGTTGGGCCATGCTCCCGCTGCAGTGTCAACACCAGCCAATCACAGAGCAGCACTGTAGCTCCCTGAAATGTTTGGAAACAATGGCAGGCTCTTAAAGGGAAGTTAAATGCTTTGACTGTGGATTTGTCCATTAGACCTCAAAACAAAGACTGGTGCATTATTGATTCTATGCGTGCGCTGTGCAGCAGATGCCATTTTTGTCCATATTATTATTTCATGAGAGCAGTCCGTGGATGTCCATTTCTTTGGGTCTATATGGTTTGAGTTTCTATTTGGATTAAAGATACAACTATGCTCACTTGGTTAAATTGTGTTTGAGTAATAATTATAAATGACCAGTTCAAGTTTATGAGGAGTTTATGAGGAAATTGAGATAGAAAACAAAGACTTTTGATATAGTTTATGAATGTAATATACCTGAACTAAAGATATACTTTAATAAACGATAATACTGAAACTACTCATGCCACTCATACAATAGCAATGATGGTATTGATTTAAAGGCATGAGCTGCAACAAATAAACAGCAGAATGCAGCAATAATTAGCCATACAAGTTACCTTTTCAAGCCTCTGCAGCTCAATACTAAAATGCCCAACTACAATACCCAAATCTCTCCACTTTTGAACATAAATTATAAGCACCATAAATTCTGACCCCCAAAATATATTGTTGCAACTTTCATACATTGAACGATAAGTAGATATAGTAATTATTGTGACAGCCAAGGATAGTTGGAATATGTCTGTACAACATATTTTCAATTGCAAAATTATACTAGCACAATTTATTTCAGGTGCTTTTTTCTCTTTTAATTCCACATGTTTTTAATAATTGAATTTCCTCTCAGTTTGTCTTTCATGCGATTTAAAATGTAATTATTCAGTCACTTACCCTTGATGAAGTCAAGTGGCTTGTCTTTGGTGTAATAGCGAGTGACGCGTGCTAATTGTAGATCAAGGCTCTGTGCTGCTTAAGAAGTCCGACCCTGCTCTAGTGGCTGCTGTGGCTGCTTGGCCTTGTCCAAAACCCTTCTTCGCCACAGACTTTGATTTGTAGCTCATTTCCTGTTTCCTCAAGCTGAACAAGTAACAAATGAGGGTCTCAGTGGCAGACTTTTCATAAAACCTTGGAAACAAATGGTAAAATTATTCATGCTTGATTATGGTTGTTATGTGTGTTGGTTGGGTACTTTTTAAGACCAGAAGTTCATTTAATCGTATTTCAGAAAATGTTGTGTTGCCTTGTAAGCCATAACAATGCTGTTAAATGTATGCAAAGCCGCTTCTCGCCAGGCTCAGTTAAGCATCAATGCTAGAACCTTGTACCAGAGATTTATTACACTATGGTCTATTACTGCTGATAAAGTACCAGCTGGAGGACAACTTTTGCGAGTTCTCATTTCTTAAAGGAAAGTAACAAGTTACAAATGTTTCCCTTGTTCCTATTTTGTACAGTCGTCATTGACTCATATGGAAATTTTAGTACAGTGCTGTAGAAAATATGGCAATAAACTTATTTTTTAAGTGTTTTAAGTCTGCCACGTGTATTTTGCTTGTTAACAAAAGTGTTCCATGCGTACTCTTTTCTATCAGTCTGACATGTTTAGCCTGTGATATTAGTCTAATGAAAGACATCTTTGAACAGATTTTCTCCTTTTTTGAAGTCTCCTCGGCTGCTGATCTTGGCTTAATGCATCACAACACTACAGGAACTAAGCAGCTGTTTGGATTAGATCAAATAAAGAACAAAGCAGTTTCTACATTAAGTTTTTCCAACGGTATGATGGTAATGCTGATACGCCATTTTATGTGTTATAGGAAACAGCAATATGTAACCAGAGATGTTAGGAAGAAAAGAAATTAGGATTTTATAATGGAGATATACATTTTAGGCATCATTGATTCTTTCAATTTATGGTGACAGTAATTGTAACACAGGTATAGATATGCTGCAATAATATGCTCTTCTAACAGAAGAAACGGGGAATATAATAAAGGCTGAAACTATGTAAGTAATTGTAATCAAACAATATTCTTTGGGAACAGAGTCATCGTTATCTGAACTGCAGCTTCCAAATTATCTCATGTGTAAAGAGAAGATCTTTAGAATACTATAGTTGAATTGTGGTAAAATCACGGATTCACAGACTTTTCACATTTAAATGTTATTTGCAGGCAACCCTAATATACCATGTTCATATTAATTATTAGCACCAAGTACAATTCTCTAATTATTTGCAAGAACTGAGAGAATAAACAGCAATTGTATTTTCAGTGACAAAGAAAGCATCTTGCAGCTGCAGATCACTGCAGATTGCTCCAGATCACTGCAGCTAAGGCCCAGGTGTATGCAGACATTTCCTAGCCAATTACTTGACTTAATCATTGAGCTCTAATGAAGGGGACGGATGCAGTACTGAGAATTAATTACAGGGCTGTGGCTCACTGTGGGCTGCAGTTCGAGAGATTTAAGAGTAAAGTGTGAAAGACGTGGAGTCATTACATGCCCGGTGCTTATGTTGTCGAGGAGCAATTAGTGGTTATTGGATTTCTGCGAAACAGACTGTGCAAGAAAATCAATTATTGAAACTGCATTGCATCATGTCTGCTTTTGTCTCCACTCTCTACAGTAACTTCATGTGGGCTACAGTTTAAGCTTTGGGAGTGATGTTCGAAAAGTGCTGACTAGATCCCCCCGAAACAGTACAGCAATTCACTTCAGGATGTTTGTGAGCTCATTAAAACAGAAAAATGGCGGCATTGTTGGGTTTGTCATTTTGCTGGAGAGAAAATGCATGGACTTTGAAAGAAAAGCGTTCCATACAAGAGTCCAGTGGGGGCTGAACCAATGCGGGACAGTTCATTTGGCCAGACCACCCAGACAGAGGAGGTGGGCATAATGGACACAGGCAGACATTGTATTACTCGAGGGAGAAGCACCATGTAGCAGAACTGCTTACCAAATTATTTTTCACAAACAAAAGGAATAATGAACAACACAAATGTGCACAATGTGACAATGCTCCCTTGGCCCCGTTAGTTTACCAAAATGGTGGTTTGGGAAAGGTCCAATTGGACAAAAATCAAACTATTAAGACACACACAGAACACATGGGAAATATTGCCTGTCCAATGATGGTTTTATTGGGTAAATCTATGTGGAAAGATAAACAAGAAAACCAAGAGGATGCAGTTGTTAGAATATTTTATTTCTTTATCTTTGTGATAATTACATTTAAAATGTGCTGCAGATTTTGGCATTTTAGTGAACACAATTGCTCCAATAATAATAGCATAAGAGTGAGTGGAAAATGATAATGACACAACAATTATAAAAATCTGACAGCCTGGACAATACAGTTTTCTCTGTACTTGGGCCAATGTAAACAATGGACTTTTCATTTCTAAATAGTTCTTCACAGACATGCATCTATCTACATTTAATTGGTGTTTTGTGTAAATGCTGTGATTCATTGGGCTATAGCTGACGACTACCGGCAGTAAGTGTATGTAACCTCTTCGTCTTAACGCTCACAAAGCTGAATTGGTTTCACGCTGTTTTAACTGTGGAACATGGTGTAAACAGTAAATGAAATTGCAGGAATATTTTTGTGCCCATAAAACACAGAGCACAGGGCAACAGACTCTTACATTAATGT
Organism: Scartelaos histophorus; assembly: GCA_000787155.1. NCBI lineage: Eukaryota > Metazoa > Chordata > Actinopteri > Gobiiformes > Gobiidae > Scartelaos > Scartelaos histophorus. The sequence goes on along the minus strand of KN497333.1, from coordinate 25,593 downwards.
GTTCCCCTTGCTACATTTGCCTACATGTCACAAATGTTAAATATTGTTGAAGAAAACGAGCATTGCTCTAGTATGTCGTGTAAAGCTGCAGTTAATGAAATGTAGAGCAGTTGCCCCGTCTAAACAGTTGTGATTGAGTACAAATAACATGAAGTCTAGTTTGTGCAGGCAACGATAGTTCAACTAGTGTTCATGTCACACTCGGACTATATGGGGGGATGCCTGGAAGATGGACAGATGTTTGCTTTTATAAGTGTTGATTTTGTGAGGTTTTAGCTTGTTTTTACTATCACTGCCTCAATGTTGTACATAAAACCATATTCAAACTCACATTCTGGTTTATGTAAGGGAATGCAGCCTCACACAAACAGTCTCTGTACGAAGCCACCACATACACTGGGAGTTAGACAGACCACAGTTTCCTGGTTGGGTTTTAGCGGCAGAGGGAAGAAGAACTTGAGCTTATACAGGTCTTGATTCAAAGCCCTGAAATCCAGTGACAACAAAATGACTACAGGCAAATATGGAGTGTATTATGGTTAGCCCAGATGTGAGATTGCGCTAAACCTGCAATTAGCGTGACAGAAAATCCACCCCAAATTCTCACATTCTGCTTTGGTAGTGTCGTCATGACAATATCTTCACTCAAAATCTTTACACTGAAATTTTTAATTGTGGTTGGGAAATGGCGTTTTAAGGAGCTAAATATGAAAATATGAAATCTGACCAAACAGTTGATATTTGATCCTCAACAAATAAGAATATGTTGTAATACAGTGGTATATCTTATGATGAATACAGTATTAATGGGGTAATTGCCTTAATACATTAAAGATGCACTGTGCAACTTTTCTGGCAAAGGAGCCGCTGTCTCCATAGTTGATTTTCTCTACTGCAGAAATGGTATAGTTTTCTATACATAGTCCGAGTATACCAAATCTTCAACTAACTCCCTCGCTAACTTTTTTCTGCTCCCTCTCTAACATCTTTTCTCAATCCTTATTTATAAATAAAATGATGATCGTCAACTCCAAATTTTGCTCAACCAAGACACTGATTACTCGACTAAAGGACTACAGCTCCAGTAGTTTTGCAAAGGTCTGAGTAACTGTGAAGGCTGCTTTGTAAAACTCGGCCATGCCTCACACATTGTCCGCCGGCCGTCTGCATGTGTATACGTCGGATTCGCTTGTGTCCTGCAGGGGCTCTGCCTGCTCACTGCTCCTCTGCATTTCACCAATTGCCAATCAACCTGCAATGGGATGGAGCCACAGATGTGTAATGTTCCTCAATCCTGTTAGCGTGGAACAGCATTTAATTAGATCCGCTCTGTGCTGTGCTGCATGTGTGTACAAAGAGTACTGGCAGTTTACAAGTCGCTAAAAGGTAAAGAGTAATGCATTCTTTTGATTGGAGCATGGACACCAACTATAGCTTATAGATGCATTGTGTTGCATGTTTTCCGGTGGAGGGTCTGTCTAATTATTTTCTCTATGGAGATGCTATTGCTTTGTCTGTAATGTTTCACAGTGTGGTATTGAACCTTTCTATCTTCATGGAAACCTAACCAGAACAAATGGCAGGTCAGATCTGTGGTGAGGCAACCCTGCTCACACTGAGAATGCAGTTTTTAGGTATTTTTGAGCTATAAAACCACCTGTAATTGAATGCATGTAAGGCAGAGCTGTTTAATGCCATATTGTGGAACATTCTAGACAGAGCAATTACATATGCATAGAAGCAAGTACTTGACGGACCCCCACCCAAAAAGTTACATAGTGCACCTTTTAAGCATATGTTTGAACGGGTTTTAACAATTTTTCCTATCCTAAACTGTACAGATATATGTTCCAAAATGGCAAATCTCAAAGCCCATACAAAAATGAATTCTGTTATATACACTACTTGTATAAATGCAAATGAAATGGATCTGTGGATTTTTCCCTGTGTGATTGATATGACACACGGGATTTTTACTTCTACTCTCCAGGGCTATTATTGACCCTGTTACTGCCATAAAAGCACATGAGCCAGAGAAACCAGCCAAAGTTGAGGTTGATTAATTATATTTTGGGGAATTCTTTGAAAAGAAATTGTGTGTCACTGACGGATCACATTGGAAACCTAAATGCGGATCACTGTCCAATTTTCCTTAGTCTAAAAACAGGCTTCATATAGTGGACCTCGCCTTCCATTTTGTGAGAGCTGGAGAAAATCATTAAAATTCTATGCGACTAGTTGTGCAGTCATCACCTCTTCACCTCATCTTCGGCTCATTTTGCTGGTCCCTGGTGCACTGAAAGGAGGGAGGGGGATGGGGAGGATGGGTGAGGAGAGAGAGGGAAGGGAGGGAGAAGGGAGGGAGAGGGGAAGGTGACGAGATGCAGGGGAGATAAGACCAGGCTGATGTGATGCATATCTCTGCTCCAGGCTCAGCTCACCCCAGGAAATGAAGACTCCGGTGGCACTGGTGACTGATGCTCATCACAATCTCATCTGTCATAGTCTATAGGCCCTGGATCCATACAACCGTATAGTGCTGCTGTTGTTAATGTGTCTTTGGTTCACACAGTCTCTATATAGGTGAAGGCACTCGTACTACCCAGACAAAATTAGTTTCGATAATACCTGTATATAGTAGGCCAAACAAAAGCTGCACATTGCAATGACAGCTCAAACAGAGTGAGGAATGTGAAGGGATTAACAGACATGCATGTCTAGAAAACCTAATTGCTGCTTTTACCTTGGTATGAATATAAAATAATAAAAAACTAAACATAGAACATTCTTGAGAGTTCTATGTCCTGTATTGAAACTGAAACTAAAAGGACAATGAGTATCATCTTGTTCGGAGTAAAGGTGCTGTCTTGGACAAGTCTATTTGGATGACCATTAAAAATGGTCTCCTAATACAAATATGTTTAATGGGCATGTCTATTAAACTATATGTTTTCACAACTAATAAAACCTCATGAATGCAGTTAAAAATGAACCATCATTTACTGAAGTGAATGTGTTGGTTTTGTACACAAAACTCAGAACTCAGTATAGCTAAAGCTCTATTGGGGTGCCCTGACACAGCAGGCTCTAGGACAGACCTGGGCCAGGCGCTAACAGCCGCAGTGAGACAGGACTGTAATGGTCCAGGCAGAGTGGTCTCGCTCAGAACAGCAGCTCCTTTTGTGTCTGCCCTGCGCTCGCTCACTACAGTTATTTTTAAACCAGTAAAACCTCCAGCGCACTAACTGCCAGAAGCACTGCACTTCTGCCGTGTGAGGCGCCTTTGTCTCACGATGCTCATTCACCCCTCCGCCAAATGGAACTCCAAAATAGACCGTCACATCATTGGCATTCATTTGCTCTTTGTTTATTTTTATGATAGCCATATGTATTGTAGTTATTCATTATGGGGGCCTTCCGTGGCTAATGGCTTTTATTAGTGAGCCATTACAAGACCTTACTACAATGAAAAGAATGACTTTTCGTCTCTTTCCAAAATCACAATGTGTTTGCAAGTTTGTGGAAAATGTTCATCACATTTCTCTGGACAGTTTTCTTATTAGTAATATTACACTCACAGCTGGTTAAATGCATGCCATACACATGATTGTACATTTTTTATATGTGAATGTATTGTTAGAGACAAGAGCGATCCTTTGACTTCTGTGCTGGTTTCTGTTGTCTTTGTATAGCTGTTGGAGAAAGTCCAAGTATGATACCCATCCTCCGCATTCAGCTCTATGCCCTGCAATATAAAGGCATGTCACGAATTCTTTCCCTCCAAAAAACGTTAACAGAAATGTGTTGGAGTAGGGGATTGCTCAGTCAGAGAAGACGCTGAGAAGAGCG
>KN497331.1:6988-19489 GCA_000787155.1 Scartelaos histophorus | reverse complement strand
TTTTTAGGGCAAAACCAAGCCTATGGAAATAATATTTATTTAGCTTATAAAATGTTTAAAGTCCATTTGCAGTGACCAGGTGATCCCGGTCACAACAGTGAAATATTACCTCTTAACCTGGATTATCCTTGTTGTTTTAGATAAGTCAGACTCAGTTAAATCTGTTTGGCTTCTCTGTGACAGACACACATCAGACCCTGTGTAATCCTCAGGCTTTAGGCTGTGAGTGCGCTGACAGCTACACAACAGCCTGCTCCATCTCCACCATGTGACAAATGATACACATGTAATGTGTGCACATGGACCCTGCATGTTACAGTCACAGAGAATTAGATGGGCTCTGAGCGACAACTCTAAATGTGTCCAGTCACAGCGGCTCATGGAGCCGTTCCCTCAGTGAGTCGAAGCAGCAAAATGGTTTATTTATTTTACAATGTGTGAAAATGTTGCATTTCTTCTTGTACTTGAGCTTCAGACATATTTTTATTGTTTATAGTTTGGAAGAACACAAATCTGTGCATGTTTGAATCAATTTGATTATGTCAATACTAAAAATAAAAACCTGAATTATTTAAAGTGAAACTAGAAGTTCTGTAGGAAAAACAAGTTCATGTTAAAAGTGGACGTGAGCTTGTTCTGATGGGAAGACGGGGCTTTGCTTTAGTATTTGTTTGTCTTGGAGCGTATCCCATAATGCTTTGTGATGTGATGTCACAGTCTATTTTTAGCAGCTGTGAAAATCACTCTTAGAGCTCCTCATGCTGACAGAACTGGACATGCAAAAAGAGAAAAGTGAATCAGGGACCTGCTTGTTGTAAGGCAAAGCTTTAGTTTCTAGTTCTACAATTACACAGATTGAAACAATAATCTCTCCCAACCAACAGAAAGTCGCTTGTTTCTGCATTCAAACGTATGTTTCAGCACAGATGTCTCTCACTGATGCTCCAAAATAGCAAAGCCATCCTTCTATGTCAAAATGTCCTTTCATGTGTGGCAGCTCTGCTCTATGATTACCTGATTGTTTTTGGCGCTTAGTGGAAAGTGAGTAGCAGCGTGTCATAGCACTGCTCCCTACAGCCATATCCACAGCCTGTGCGTGCCAGGCCGGAGCTGCCATAGGCCCCTCTGAGCCCCCGATGACGGACACTGGTCAGGTGGGTGTAATGTGTTACTCTGTGGGTGAGGAGGAGGAGTGTGAGGGGGGAGATGTAGGGCAGAGGAGAGGCCTGAGTCTGTGGATGTGGACGAAGGCGGAGAGAGTCTGTGAAGATATGTCGGGGTAAAGGGAGAGAGAGAAGGCTGTGGTGGTGGAGGTCTCGATGTCCCCCCCTGAGAGCTGAGGCCTGGTGGAGCTCTGATACTCTGCAGCTCTGGTTTCTCTGGACTGGGAGCAGAGCAGAGGAACCACACCTGCTGCATCTGCTGACGTCCGAGGAAAACACGTCTGAAAACATCCAGAAATGTTACGCAAGAATGTTAATACTTCAGATCTCGAGGGAGAGCACAGAGTAAAGAATGATGGAGATACATTTACAACACTGTTAGGGAGCTCGGTGATGGAACAAACTCAAAAATCATGATTATTTGGGTCATACTTAGAATAAATATTTATGAATTATCCAAAAGACTGATTCATATTCTGGTCTTTCTGAATTCTGAAGATATTTAAAGGTTTCATTTTACACTATTTTCTGATCTATGTTATAATGTTGTTTCTTCATCACAAACAAATCCTGCATCGTCTGTTCCACCTTGTGCTGGCGTCATACAGGAAGTGCTCCAATGTGTTTTTGAACATCTTCACTGGAATCATTTGGATAATTTCAGCGCTGGAATTTTCAATCTCTAATGAACAAAAGCTGAAACTTGAAAACTACAGCTTCATGACATCACAAGGTGGAACAGAGCATCTTGAGATCTGGAGATGTAGACAGGATAATAATAAAGAGTTACTCAAACATGTGAGAATGAAACAAAAACACTCCAGGTATGTTTTTGATGAAATAAGAACATTATAACATGGCTTAAACATGGCCTCTCAAGAGTCCATGTTGCATAAAATAGGACCTTTAAATATATTAAACCGTTGAACACAGTTTTTAACATTTTTTTGTAATTGATTTAGGCCATAAATGAAACCACAATCAAGATGACTCAGACCTAATTACAGCAGGACTCCAGTCACGATTATGACCAGAGGAGCTGTCATCAATATGATCTCCCTGTTATACTCCAAATGGTAAAAGCTGTCAGCTGTTTATTTACTGTTATACAAGTGCTATTTTACTTCTATGGCGGATTAACTGCCAACATGTGGGTCAATGGGTCAATGACCTTTAAGGATTTTCAAAATGTAGTTTGTATTGAACTTTTTCGAATATTTATAATGTCGGAATTGCAAAAATCTATGACTGACATTTATATTGAGCATATTTTGTGGGTTTTTATGTACATGAATTGGCTACAACTTTAAAAATTGTCATGTGGTGCGACCGAGAATGATTTTATCTAAGTTCTGAGTAATGTGAACATGATATTGATATTTGAAAAAATGGACACACTCGGGCAATATATGTTTGAATACTATGGGGGAAATATCTGTTCATTAAAGCTGAAATTTTTATTAGATTTAGAGTCATTTTAAAGAAGTTTAAAAATCAGCAGTTCAGGGCGGACGGTCGCACCACATGAACATTTTAACACTTTAAGTACAAAAAACATGCAGAACAATGATTTGGTTCCATGGAGGTCAGAGGTTCTACAGGTTTGTGGGGAATTATGATGAAATCTGAACCTTTTTAACTGAGGAAATTGCAACTGGACACACGTCATGTCACTGACCCATATAACAAGTGAAGATCTTGAAGCTTTTATTGTTTTGAAAATGTTTGCTGAAAACAACTTAACATGTTGTATAAGTTTCACTTTTGAGTCTTCTCTCTCTTTGCTCTCCATGCTAAGTCACTCCCCCTTCAGAGCACAAGGCAGTTAGTGTATCCTGCTCTCTTTGCTCTCCATGCTAAGTCACTCCCCCTTCAGAGCACAAGGCAGTTAGTGTGTGTCCTGCTAATGAAACTACTGCACATCGCATCAGGTTTGTCAAGTTGCTGGGTACAGTTGTGTATTGTTTTTGTATATTTCTGGAGAATTGTCAGGTGGGAGGTGGGTGACATAGACTGGTGGACTGAGTATTGCACAGAATCTTAGCGAATTGTAACGAGGGTTTGAACAGGGCCTGGGCGAGATCACCAACATCGTACAACCATTTCAGGCATGATTTTGATCAGAGAACAACATTATAACGCAGCAGAAAGCCAAAAAAAATCGATTTTGCATAAGCCGACCTCTTTAAGTACATATACCATACTTTGTTTTCTATTTGCATTGGCTTTATTTGACCTCTAAATAGGTTTAAACGCCTCATGTAAAGCCTAACCGCATGCGTTGCCCTTAAAGCAGCCTCACTTTGTTCACTTTCCACAGTATCTCCGGTGAAATTCCATTGGAAGCAAACATTTATTCAGTGTGGCCTAAATCTCTTGTCGGGCTCATTGTCTTCTTGTCATTTAAAAGTTGTAATCCCCGTCCTATGGCATTGTTTACGCTGCTCCCTCTTTACTTTTCCACCGAGCACATCCTGCCTGCCAGACTTCCATGCTTCAGCGGACTTCTCCTTTGAATATGTGGCAGATGAAAGTAAAAACAGGATTACAGTCTAATCCCTCTCGATTGTTTGTGTCTTTTGGCCACTGGGAGAGCTCTAATGTGGTTCTGGAGCGGGGGGTGGACCGGGTTGGGGGCGACGCTGGGCGGCTAGCGGGGTGGGGGTTAGCTAGGGCGTCGTACGCGGAGACGTAGACAGCTAGCCACCGACGTTAGAGACTTTTCCTTCGGTACTGTCCCGTAATGAGATCCGGTAATAAAGTGGATGTATTCATGGACAACTGAAGCCAGCAATTAAGGAGAGAGGTAGCTTGCTTCAGACGGCCACTTTGGATCTTTTAAATGTAAATACGCTGGCTTCTCTCAAAAGTGCGCGCCGCGAGATCTTCCAAATGAAATCCCCTCTCGCTAATGAGGGAGCTGTGATATTTTCTCCGCTGCGCTACCACGGTAGGCAGGCCCGGCTTGTTGAAATGTTTTAATCAGGCTCAAGGAACAGGGATTATGATATAAGGGAGTTGGTGGAGCCTAGTCTTCTGGCTCTGTTTCCCATATCAACGTAGAAGTTGTTTGATCTGCCCTCAAATCTACACTAGCACGGTGACGGTCTTAATTAGCTAAGTGCATGTAGACAACGGATCCTACACAGGAAATTGCAAGGAGAGTTGACGTGCCACTGAGTAATGTTCGGCTGGAGTTAATAAAAGAACAATAGTTGGGAGAATAAAGGCCTGCCACCGTTGCTACATCTACAAAGAGCAAAATAAAGCGTAAATAGTAGTTCCTGTCGAAGAACAAATTACACTGATTTCGAGAGCAAATTGGGCCTGTTTGGTGTGGCATTTGGTGTCTTGGCGAGGTGGTTCGTCGTCGCCAGTAAACGCCTGGTGCCTTGATCAGTCGGTACAGCCAGTCACAGACGCATCGCATGAGGACATTGTTACTTCCCATCTGCCGATAGTTTGATAAATCGTCTCTTAAGCTTCTTCAGTGTCTCCTTCGTATGCAGGTCAAGACGCTAAACGCTGATTTAAAACGCTGCCGTTATAAAAAACTGTTTCGTTACCTGGCCAAACAGAACCACACGCTTTGACGAAACTTTTATAAAGACGAGTGATGTCAGAGGGCGTGACTGACAGGTGGATTAACCAATCAGAGAGAGTATGCAAAGTCCGTAAACCTACTTTCATGTACAAAGAACAACATAAATAACTGAGAAACAGCGCTTTGAATTAACAATCAAAGCACCAAACTATGATCTATTTCGGGCAAAAGTAGTTACAGTTATATAGTATATTTTGTTCTAAATGATATGAGGATTGTGGAGTAGGAGATGCTCCATATTTGCAGCTGTAGTTGGACCGTTTCAAGTTTGGACGGAGGTTTTTCATGCCTTATGGTCAAATTCCAAATCATTCTGAATTTGACTGGTCAGGCTATAATAACTATGTCACTTTTCCACCTCGTGATTGCGTCCAGAGATTTTATTGCTTGGCCTAGAATGTTCTGCAATATGGGATTAAACTTATATCGACGCGGAGATAGAAATAGCTCCGTTGTGAAGATGTTCATGAAGGTATTTTTGAGTGTATTTGAAGCAGAGCAATAAGAGCTCCATGGAGACAAGCTGGTGATCATGGGCCACATCCAGAAAAGTTAGATTGTCGTAATTAGTGAAGGGGGATATGTGGCCCAAGGACACAACAGCAGTATATACCTTCGAGAGCTGGATTCGCACCATTCTGACTGCTCCATTGTTGGATTCAGGATTAGAAATGCCAACATCTGGATCAGTTATCCAAGTTTGAGAGCAGGACCACACCTCACGCAAACATCTTCAAGCCCAAAGCTTATTAATACTACCTGCTCTCTGCCTCGACTCTGTTTTTCTTCTTAGTACTTCTATCTTTCAGGTTGCCAGTCACCTCCTTAGAAGCAGGAACCAGCCTTCACTCTCACTTTACTGAACATCTCTTCTTGTCTATCACGATCACGTTCACGCATGAAACATTTACGCCGGGGTCCTTGTCAGTGAACCGGCAATAAACAACAGCTTGACTCAATATTGTCTTTGGATCTGTTTGGTAAAAAGGAGCGAGGCTGTGGACTGGCAGAGAACCAAATGAGCTTCGATACAGGAGTGGATTGAATGACGGGGGGGAAGCCCAGCAGCCAAATCGCGGAGGCCGTTTGCAGTCTGCAGTCGGAGGAAGATTCGACTGTGGCCCGGAGAGGTAGCAGCAATTAGCCTTTATTTGCATTGCCACTGAAAATCCTCCAATTAGCATCATTTAAATGGTTACTTCTGACATGCCCTGGCTTAGTGCACATTAGCATCTAGTCGTGGGGCACAGTGGCTATTCACCTTGGGGTATCTATTGCTGAGGGGATAAAGAAACATTTTCATTTCAGTAATTCCAAAATTGTCATTGTCTATTGAGCGTTTAGAGAATAATTAACAATGTTTTGCTATTTGACATGTATGTTCAGAAATTGTGCTGGGACTTAGGGTTAGGGTTAGCATCTTATGTGATATTGTGCTTTATATAGGCTACAGCATGTACTGTAGCTACTAGACGCATTTTTTTAATTACTAGTTGAAGGCGCTGTTCCCATTTTTTCCCGTAATAAAGTCCAAATGCTCTTGTGCCAGTAAAGATAATGTAAAAGCAGCTCTAAGCGTTAAAATTAGATGTCAATGTGCTGTCTGCATCTAAACTGTTTCTTTTGAGTGTGAACCAGGAAGCAACATGGTGTGGTTCGAATGCTATTTGTTGGTAGCAGTTTTGTGTTGGCAAAAGTCTGCTATGGCGTTTCAAAGTTGAGAAATGCACTTATAAACCCATCCCAGTGAATAATTAGGATGGTAGGAATGCGATAATAACCAAGTAAGACATTTGAACCACTGTAAACTGTTTTAAACAATTTTTTTACAGAATATTTTCCAAAACATCACAAAAATAAAGGAATGTCATAGCAAGCCGTTTCGACACTGCTATGTTTGGTGTACAACATAGTGAAGAAATGATGGACTAACAAGCAGAAGCTCATGTGGTGGTATGTAAATATCTGTACTAGAGATCGATAGAAGCTCTGCTGATACTTTTGGGCCAATATATATATAGCCACATTGGATTATTTTCCTGAAAATCTTGAATTAAAATTGACTACGAACTCACTCACAGCAGTTTTTACGATAAACCCATAAAAGAGTTGTGTGTAGTCATGTTCTAATAATGTTTTATGCATATTCGTTAAGCAGCGGGTCGACCAAAACAAAAGCTCTGCTGGAGATTTAACGCCAATAACTGACACGCTAAAAAGTGCAAATATCGTCCCAGTTTGGTTAGCTGATAAATCTAATCTGAACCCACTCCTCCAGTGACCTAAATCACTCCTTTCTTATGTAACTAGTCTATCTGTCCACTATGCTACTTGGTGAAACCTTGGTTAGCTCAGATCCAGTCCCACAAAAGCAGACTCTGATCTTTCTCTGCTCTCTTAACACATAGTTTTTAATCCTGAGCAAAGTCTCTTCTCCACCTGGCGGAGAATAGTCAATGCTTTTAATCCCTGTTTCTGTCTGTTTCTCTGGCTTTTGGTTTACTCTGTACTTCTGAAGTGATGCAAGCCGCCTGCGAGTGAGTGCAACAGTCGGTTTCGGTCCCCGCGGAGATGGTGGTGAAGAAGGCGGGGGTCTGTCTGCATGTAGCTGGTGGCGGTAGGTGATGGAGGTGGGGGGTACATATGCGGTTTGGGTCTCTGGGGACGTACCTGCTCTCCTGTTGTTGATACCCACTGCGATGCCAGTTCACTCAGCCCTGGCGCATGCACACGATAGGGATGACAGAGCATGTGACACCCTAGTTTAGACTTCACAGAGATGATGGAGCATTCCAAAAACAGATGTCCAATTCATCTTCAGAGCAAATGTTTTGCATTAGACAGCTGACGGCAAAGGAGGCAGTACTCTGAACTCGCAATTCTGGCGTTTCTGTGCGGAGTTTACATCCCATCTCCATCTGCAGGTTTCCATCATCAACATAAAGAAGCAAAAATACACACTTTGAACCAAGATTGTTAACTCTTCAAACTCAAGATCTGGAAAATGACAAATCTAACTAATATAACAAAAGTGGTCAAAAATTGGTGGATTCTTAAGGTACTTTTTTCCTGGTATGTACAAAATACTACCTATTAACGTAGGCTTAAAGGTCCGATATTACACAAAACTGACTCTTGTGAGCTTTAAGCCATCTTATACCTCAATTTTGTTACCTCCTTAAAAACATACCATGACATCACAAGGTGGAACAGAGGTTTTTCTGTTCTAGAAGCTTAAATATGCAGAAATTTTGTGTTAAACAAGTGTGAATGAAACAAAACACACACAATATAAAGGCTATACTTTTGTCAGAAAAGCCTAACCCATAACTGCAAGACTACGAGATTAAATAGGTAAATACCAGAGGTAAATAGGAATCTTGGGTTTTAAAATGAATAGAAATTAGGACTGTTGCCATAGTACTTAACAATTTAATACTAAAATGTGTGATATTTGAATGGGTGTTTAAAATGTTGAAGCTGAAACCCTTGAATGCCACACGTTTCCAGTTTATTACAAGAACACAAGAGGTATCAATGGGCTTCAACTTGATGTAAAATTATTGAATTATAAAATTATTATATGACTATTGCCATAGTGAATGACAATTTAACCCTATATTATATCTTTTCAGTGGATAAAAGTCCCCATAGTGTTGCACAGAAGCTGAAACCCAAAAAATACCACACTTTGCTAATTTATCGCAAAGTTCAAAACGATCTTTCCCATCGACGTTCCACAATACCGGAGGAAGCTCGACTGAGGCAATATTAGGGGACATGCTGACTACACAGGCGGATCACTGGAACACAGCCCCAGGATCAGACCCACTATCTCCCCGCTAACTCCACCCCTGTGCAGCCCAGATGGGTTCTGTCTGCTGCCGTAAACATACTCACCCATGTAAATGATGAAATACAGAGACACTTCTTCACACTTCACTGTAAGAGGCAACAGCAGAGTGACAATGGCAGACTTTAATGAAATAAACATGTCAACTTTTAGAAAAACAAAACATCACATTTGAAAATTTGAGATGTGGATAGGCATTTGGATTTCAGAATCAGAAAACAAGGGGAGAGTTTTAAACACGCGTACACCGGGTTGTAAAATTTGGGAAAAAACATCTAGGACAAGAATTCGGATTCATGTTTTGAAATTAGGATTCGGTTCACACAAATATTTAAAACAACCAGAAGCACAGATGTTACAGAGACGACTGAAATACGAAGCGCCTTGCTAATACAAGAATCCCACACAGTTCAGAAAATGACTGTGGAGGCCTAAACCATAAACTTTTTTCTTTTTTTTTTTCAATAGTTTGCTGGCTGCAGATTACTTTTTGTAGCCATGTTTGAGCAAAATGTGTCTTGCCCCAGTATACTGTAGAAAAACTGTATAAACACTGTATTAAAAATGTGTGCATCCACTGGGCCAATGATAAGCTGTTCAATAATCAGGAAGTGCACTCTTAGCATGATAGTTGTTAGCATAAGCGTGGTGGCAAAACTCCACTCTGGTTTATGAAAGTTGTCAAAATTGTTTAAAAACTCATCGCAGTGAATAATTAGGATTTATAAGGTAAGTGAGGAATAACATTGGACGACTGCAAACAATTTAAAATGAACTAGTTCTGTTTTTTGTCCGTTGTCGGTCCAAAAATCGTGATTTAAAGCTCTCACATTACTATTTTTTTCTGTTATAATGCTGGAGTTGTGTTTTGATTCATTTACACATGTTTAACGCACAAACTCTACATATTTAGAAGTATTAATGATATCGTAGAGTCATACAGGAAGTGCTCCACTATGTTTTTAAACTTCATACACCTTCACTAGAATCATTTGGATGATTTTAGTCCTGGAATTGCCTCTTCTAAACTAAAGGTAAAAACTTTATGAGATCTCAGGCTGGAACAGAGCATTTTGAGCATATGTGAATGAAACAAAACATAAATCCGGGTGTTTTTGATGAGGTAATCGCATTATATTACATGGCTTAAAGCGTACAAGTGTCAATTTTGTGCAAAGGGACTACCGCTACCATAATTACAATTTAATCCATTGGTTTAAAGTTTGGATCCGACAGATTTGCAAACGGAATTGAAAAAAAAGATGTTATGGACCTTGAGGGAGGTTGACGACAGAGTTGTGGTCAGCGGTCAAGGACTGCACTTCCTGGGCCTGCAGCCACATACTTGTTGGACCTTGGGAAGGACTTGGATGAAGTGTCTTGGCCGGAGTTCTCGCCGTTGTTGACAGCTGTGTTGTGTCTGCTTGCAGTGGGACGTCCCAGGCAGGTGCCGGGCGCTGGGTTGGTTGCTCAGCTCCCCCATGGTTCGCCCAGCTTATCTTCACCACTCACCGCATTAACGCCAACGGACAGGAAGCAGTTGTTTGCCCCACGCAAGGTCAGCGGCGGATTCGGCTCCTGACCCAGCTCTATCGGGCCGAGGGGTGAGCGCCGCTACGCCCCCTCCCCTCCCTTTCCCTCTTCTCCGTCCTCGCAAAGGCCAATGTGGCTCCTGTGGGCTTTTGTTGCATGATGGGATACATTCAGCTGCTCCGTTCCACCGGTTCGGAGGAATGCTGCGGGTGTGCCCCCCTCCCATGGCTGGCCACTGGAGCGGAGAGGGATATCAAAGCGGCGCTGGGTCGGGGCGGGAGGGGCGCTGGCAGGGTCATGTCTCATTGGGCAGAGCGGGGCAAAGGAAAGGAGGGGGAGAGGGGCTGTCACATGGCTGATGGCTGATTTACCACTTCACTGGAGAGGTGAGGCTCGCGGGCCACCTCTCCCCCCTCACACACACTCGCACACACACTTCATTGACAGATAGCCATGTTGTTCAGTACCTCCACAGTCTTTTTAACAACCGGCAACATCAATGCGCTTTCTCTACGGCCTGGCATCTTTTTAGTGGAGCTCCATCTGAAGCACCTGTATCGATTCCTGCTCCAACCAATTCCTTTCACAGCCCCCTCTAACTGACAGTCTTTGTGCTCGCTGTTCTGTTTCCCCTGGTCTGTATTTTTCCCTTTTTGCCATTTTTTTGTCATCTGCGCCCATTTCCTGCACTCTCCGAGCAGCCCCTCTCCCCTCTGCTCTCACACCCTTCACATTTGGTCCATTTTGGTTGGCGCGGTGATGGAAAATCCATGCCATTCACTTTGTTGTTGTTGTTATTTGAGGCAGCCCGCGTGTTGTCAGCCATCCCTGTGTATAAAAGATATGCTCTGTCTGGCTTTCAAGATCCACTCACGCATCAATAAATAAAGCCTATTCCATGAGCACGGACAATTTCACATTGTCCGACGGAGAGCAAAAGCAGTTCCTTTTTAGTAACGGAGCATGAGGTGCAGGAACACGCCTCTTGTAGTGTCTTTCAGGAGGCTAATGTTTATTGATTAGAGCTCTTAGATGTGTGCTGTACGAACAATAAGGACAAGTACACCTGCTGTGGACCTGGCAGTAGTTCAAAGTCAGGTGCGTCTCAGTAAACCTGCCAAATGCGTGCAAAAGGAAGGTGTAGATGCAACCAGGAAGACGCCGTTTCCTCACCTGTCTCTTGTCAATCAGCCTACTTCAGGGGTCCCCCGACCACCGAGCCACCTGCTGCCCAGCCCGGGAGGAAAATGTTATACAACTTTTTAGCATTCTCAACCTCTGGAATAAAGCTACAGCAAGCTAATCAAATGCTAATCAACTACTTAACCATGCTGAAGGTGAGACAGCCAGTATACAATAGCGGTGCAATGGCTCAGTGATGTTAGCTAGTGGACAAGGGCAGAGCAGTTTCTCTAAAACTACTCCCCTCGAGGCTTAAAGTGACAGGACAGACTACTCATTTTGCTAAAACACAGTGAAGATCGTTATATTTTCGGAAAAAACATGCACGTCGCTTTCCCAATTTGTCATTAGACTTCCAGGTTTGAAATTGTGACATCAAGGAATCACCAGGAAAAAAAAAGTTTGGGGACTGCTGACCTACATCACACAAGTCTTTCCTATAAATGCACTTTCTCTTCCCTCCTACATCATTTTCTTACAGCTATAAGTGTTCATGGCCTTACTTCCTGGGAACAAAACTGAACACATCCTCATTCCCTCTATTTTCTCTTTTATTCAATGTCTAAGGAAGATCTTTACTTTTTGACTGAGATATCTGGATGCATACATTTGATATAAGACTGGAGATGGGTCCCTGGTGTTTCTTACGGCCCCTGACAGGTTGTTGCAGTGGTGTTGAAGGATGGATTTAAATACCGAACACGTAATGATGGCAAAAAATATATACTGAAATTACCTTGTTGTGTCGTAGAGTTACACTTTTGTCCTGAGAGCTGTTACTCTTTTGAAACTGCCCTGACACAAGCTCTACTTAACCAGACCTCATACTAAGCTGCACTTAACCTGCACTAAAAGGTTCTATAATACACAAAATTGACTCTTATGAGCTTTAAGTCACGTTAGAATGTTGCTGCCTCATCAAAAACATACCTGGAGTTGTGTTTTGTTTCATTCACACATTTGCGTAATCCTTATTATTCAATTCAATTTCAATTCAACTTATTTTTGTATAGCCCAAAATCACAACAACAGTTATCACGGCGGGCTTCACAAAATAGTTAATTTAGCAAACAGAGATGTCAGAGAATGAAGCAGAATAAGAAAAATAATAATAATAATTAATTAATAATTCAAAAATACAGAATGTCCAACAACAAGCAGGCAAA
>KN497330.1:0-31235 GCA_000787155.1 Scartelaos histophorus | reverse complement strand
CAGGAATCTCATCAAAATATAGTAATAATGCAAAATATCAGTGATGTCATTAACAGGACAGCTTATTAACAAAGGTGCATTTGTGTATAAGAATCAAGTTATTTTATTCAGATAAACAGATGTCTATTATACTTAACAACATAATTACTTTCTATATACTAGTCAACATGTAATTTGGTAATGACATTGTGAGATATAATTAAATAAATGTGAGTAACCGTAAAAACTATTAGCCTAGCCTAAAGCCTTCCACAGTGGTTGCCACAAAATCTCCTGACATTATTGCCAATCTCCAGCAAGGACTTTGATGGGAATAACAAGTAGCCAGAGTGGAACACAGGAGAACAGATGCCTCCAGTGGTTGGTACATGTTCAGAACAATATCTCAAAACACCCTGATGAACTCCACGGACAGACAAAACAAGGCCAACCAAAACCAACAAAACAACCATGGCAGTGTCCACTAATTAGTGTGCTGAAGGACGTTGCATTGACATGAGTAGAGGCACAGCCCAGGGTAAGGAGAGGCAACTAAGTGTCAATCTAAAAACTCCTGTTCCTGATTTTGACCCCATTATGAGTGAGAAACAACTATCTGGTATGGCCGGCAGATGGTTCAAAGTGGTTCTTATGAAAGCATAATTGGACAAAAAGAGCACCACACCTTGTTGCTACTTTATAGTTAATAAAATGCATTTGAAATTGCGTAGATTGAAATGCAATATCACATTTTCTAGAACTAAAAGAAATGACGGTAAGTGTAGGGACTTTGAGTGCTATAGTAAGTGTAATTGGTCAAAATTGGGGCTTGAATCTGGTTGATGCTTTATGGTTCTCATCCAATAAAATGCCTTTTAAAGTGCATATAGATTTACAATATCACATTTTCTTGAACTAAAAGAAATTACGGCAAGTACTGGGCCTTTGAGTGCTATAGTAAGTGTAATTCAACAAAATTGGGGTTCACATCTGGTTGATGCTTTATGGTTCTTGTCCAATAAAATGGCTTTTAAAATGCATAGGCTATATACAAATGGACAATAACGCTTTTTATTCAACTAGAAATAATGGGAGTGAGAGGGCCTTTCAAAATATGTTGTGAATAAGTAAAGAGATGGACTCAAAAAGCAGCATTAGATAAATAAGATATACTAAACAAAGAGTGCCATAAGGTGTCTTCATCAGTATGCAGCAGATCTCTTCAATCTAAAGTGAAGCTAAACTCCTCTTTGATCATTCCCCTGGTGGTGCACAGTGGTGGGGGCAGTGGGGGACGCTCTGTATACAGCTCAATGATTTCCATGATATGAATAAGCCCGGACATGAACGCCTGTCTGGGAGCGGGGTTGCCATAGGAACAGTGGCTGCGTGCCGGCTCCGATGTGGGAATTATCAATCACATCGATCAAGTTTAAGTGAACACGACTCGTCCAGGAAGAGTCCCGTCAAGCGAGGGTGTACAAGTTAGCGTACTCCGAGCTAGCGATATTACGCGGAGTCGATAACAAAAACAAAGTGCTACAAGAATTACCCGAAGTAAGTAAAGGAGCAACAAATTCCACCTTCTTTTTCAAGAGGCAGAGATCTCCCTCCAGACCCAGGTGAAAAGGAGAGATGTTAAAAGTAGATACGTGCCAGCTGGTGTGTAATCACTGGTTTAACCTCTCTTTCAGTCATTAATCAAAGTCTACATCGTTCCACTAAGGCCGACCAAAACCACAGCAAGTCTCGACAACAAGCTGTGTTGTGTGATTGCAAGGAAACTTAAAATGGTATCCACAACTCCCAAGACATGGGTGACCACACTGGATTCTGCAATAACATTCAAAAAATGTTAAAATATCAACAATAGTGTTAGAATTTTACTGAGTACAATGAAAAAGGTTTAGCGTGCATTTCAGAGCAAACCAATCACTGAAGAAGTAGCAAAAACCAATTGGCTAAAAATGGTCACAAGTTGCTTCTTAGTTTGGATTGATTTAAGTGTAGAGAAATTATAAAAATGAGTGCAAACCTGCTTATTACCTGCTATATGTGTCTGCGATATATGGATAATTTTGTTTATAATTTGCCCATTTCAAATATTCATCTAAAACGATTTCATTGAAGAAATTTTGTTGATTTCTACGTTAGGAAGCTGCAGTGCTTGATGTGTGTACAATACGGTTTCACGCGGTGTTGAAAATAAAGGATTTTTAAAAAACAACTCCAGGGTCCAATGGGAGAAGAGATGGCAGGTTCTTTTTCATTTGTACAAAACTGACTACACCACACTGAAAAAAGAGTAAGCACAGTGAAGTGGGCGTATGCCAGTGGCACTGAAAACAGGGGTTGAATGGTGCCTTAAAAATGTGTCTCTAAAATGATTAAAGATTAGTCAAACATGCACGAATCAATACAAATGCAACTTTGAGAGGGTAAATACAAAGGCAAAACATATATAATATGGTTAAAAGCTCTGAAAAGTTTATTTTACATAATACGTCTGCTTTAAGAATGTAAAATCTGAATCTTAAATAAGTTAAAATGTATGGGGTTTAAAGTTTATTAATTAATGCTAATGGTGTTTGTACCATTTTACTCTGATAAATATCGAAATTAACTTTGTTGTAGAGGTTAGCCCGACGGAAACAAGGTTGAACTCCTGGATGTACATAATTGCTGGCATATTCTCCACTCCACTGATAATAACATCCCATCTACAGCACTCCAAGACCCATTTCCCCCTCAGTCATTTCTGATCTGCATCACCGCGTATTTTGGCCTTTTAGCGCAGAGCAGAAACTTATTTCAGATTTCAAGGAGCTAATATCTGGGTTCAAGAAGTGCGCCCTCACAAAAGCACGCCTTCTCGTAATCCAGTCAGCCCTCTCCAGTCATCATTTATGATTTAGTTTCATTAGGCCAGACACGGGTGTTGTGCAATTCATTTCCCCTCAATAAACTCCAAGATGTGACTTCATAAAATAGTAGGGAGTGGTAGGGAAAAGCGCAGCTAGCTCACAGTTCACACTTGTTGTCATCAGTCTGTCCCGCAGCTCGTGCCCCAAATGGTAGTAAACTACAGAGTGCATTAGAGAGATAACACCTCTAATACTTTTAACAATGTTACTTTATTTCTATGGCAACCCGCTGGTGGTTGTTAGTCGCACTTATCAAGTCGACTTCAAAAAGGCGTCGGGAGATGTGAGAGGAGCAGTCAGAGCCATTAGATGAAAACAACACATTAGAGCGGCTGTGCTTGGCGTCGTCTCGTCCAACTTCTCGTGAACGTGTGAGATAAGGCGGGTTTAGAGCTGACCGCTGCAGTTCAAGCTAACAGGCGGCGACGCAGCTTAGATACCACGATGTAAAAAGTGCGTCGTTAGCAACACCTCTAGATGAAGCTAGCAGTGAAAAAATAAGAAAAATCACACACACACACACCCACACACTCAAAGCAGGGATAAAGTTTATGACCGCCCTTGTTAGATTTCCAAAAGAATAAGTGATAACATAAAGCCAATAAAAGCTGTTTGTTTTTTTGCTTGTGTCTCCTGAACTGAAAAACTAAGAAAAACATTCATCCTGACTGTGAGCAGGCTTGCTTCTTCACAAAACTGACTCTTATTTGGGCTGGGGGAGGGACTCCTCCTGCTTGTTTCTATGGAAATGTTGTGCCTTTGGCTATAATCTTGTGCTGGTATGGCATAAAACATATCTATCTCCATGACAAATGGTTACAACTTTCTAGTGCAGGTGATATGCCTACTCAAGAAAGTTACATAGAGTACCTTAAAGTTTATTTAATTTTACTCCTTTAATTTGATTATCTGCCTGAAACCATCTTGCCATCACATCTGAGTCCTAATCAAATTTGCTGAAATTAAATACTTGAATACAAAGAACAACAAAAAGGTTTATGCTTAGTATATGGGAGTACTAAAATCATAGCTTTTTAGCTCTTAACTTTTACCAAGCCCTCTGATACAAGTGAACTCATTTAAGACCAGACGTCACAGAGGACACGAAAACATTTGAGTAAAATCATTAGCAGCGTTCAAAGTGCTGGCGTTTCTTTGGAAAGTCCTTCATTTTTATCAACCGAAGAATCTCACACTGATGCTGCCTTTTAGTAAAGAGGTAAAAAACTGCTCCTTCTGGGTCTGGGGCCATCGACTGCATACATAATGAAGACAGATGATGGTTGGGTGTTGCTTTTTACGGTTGTCATTATGGACCTGAAGGCAGCGTGTCTTTGTGAATCCCCTTGAGCGCGCCCTTGGCCTCAGATGACGGGCTGCTGATGTGAGTGGCACTACACGGCTCCTCTGCTTGGACAGCTTGTGTTGGAAGACTAATGACTAATAAAATGGTGGAATCTCAGATTCTTCTTCAGATGGCGAGCCGTAGAGCAAGCAGAATCCTTAGGCGCCATCTATTAAACTGGTTTCATCAGGTCAAAATCATGTTCTTGAGATCAAAACTAACTTTGAAGAATCATAGGTCTTTTGAAGTTAAGAGAAAATAAAAAATATGAACCAGGGTTAACCAGGCTGGTCTTTAAACAGTAAGTTTAGAAGTTTCTCAGCACTCCTGGGACAAAGCATCTGCCAGCAGTGCCTTACATTAGACAGTGTCCAAAATTAGCTTGACAGCACATCAAACATTTAAGAAGTGTTTTGAATTTGGTACAGACAATTTTGAAAAATAAAATAAAATAAAAATATTATATATATTTTTCTGACATGTACTCCAAATTCATATATGAGGAAAGAGTAAATATGAACTTCTAACTATTTTAATAATCCTATACATTCCAGAACATGTTTGCTGAAGGATAAACAGGCCAAATAACCATTCACATTTGGAGGCTATTGCATTTAAAGGTGTAATATGTAACATTTCTGTTTGGGAGTACATCACCTGCTTGTTTCTATGGATCTGTAATTGCCGTACTATGAACCATTCCAGATGGAGCAATAACATCTTCATGGAGAAAAGCATTAGATGGACCCTAAACCAGAAAATGTACACAATGCATCCTTTAACAGCTTGAATTTCAACTACATCTAACAACTACAGTATATCACAAAATAGACTTTAAAAATACATGAGCTTGATTTTGGTATTTTTATTAGGAATGCCACATAGGGGAAGTAGAGGGGTTGCGCTGACTTGACTCATTTAGTTTTTACAAGTAAACATAGATTGATTTAAATATAGACTGTTCCTTCCACTTAAGAGCCGAGCTAAATCTGTCAGTGCTGCTCAAGTGAAGGAAGAGATGAGTGCTATTGATCGCATTACTCTGCACAGTTCAACACAACCTCGGACGACCTTTGATTACTAATATCAATGCACGGGCTAAAGGTGAGCAGTATGAACATGAAATCTGTACTGTGCTATGATATTCTGTATTTGAATACCTCATGGCCTCTCACACTGGACTGTAATTGACCAGATAGGAATACGTTAGCAGTTTAAACTACCAGTGGTTCTCACTCTTTTCGCTCCAAGCACAACCTGAAAAGATGCTTAGCTTAAAAGGTGCACGGCTTGTCTCTGATAATGTTATCGCTTTACCTGGAATGTGTACAGCAAAAGCTCATTGGGACCAGGGGCGGACTGAGATCAAAAAACGGCCCCGGACTTTTCCCCTACCATTTGACCCAAAGTCAAGCTTCTGCAACTCAGCCCACTTTTGAAATTGAGGATTGAAAAAAAAGTGGGGTGAGATTTGTGGGCTTTTCCAGAACGTACAAATTACCATTCCGCCCCTGATTAGGACCTATTTTACTGACCACTGCAAATACTACAGAAGTTTGGTTTTATTTACACTCCCTATCCAAAGACCACTGTACAGCACTTCACACCCTAAATCCATTTCTACTTTTGACATTTGCGTTGTAGATTTTGCAAAAACACATTCTAATCCATCTGCGGCCATCAAAGCCTGGTACTCCATTTAAAGCATGCAGGATGGTTACCAGGGCTGCAGAGGTACAGACGTGGATCTGAATAAAATATGGCTCATAAAAAAACGATTATCGAGACTCCGGCAAACCTCACGGGCCCGTATAAAAGTTATACATCACAGATAAACACTATTAATTGCTTTCTCTCCTTTACGCAGTTAATTGCTTTGGGTTTTGCATTTTTTTCCTGTGCTATCCTCTACAATGGTTGATTTTCCTTATGGGAAGAATGCAAAAGGTCCAAGGTGACTGTTTCTCACTTTCAGCAATGCTATTGTAATTTTTATTCAAGGCAGTGTAGTAAATATGGCCCATGTGAACCAAAGCTAATAGTACTACATTATTTAAGTCTATTTCTGCTGGAAAGTGTGTGTGCTTTGCAGAGGAATCCTACAGTTTTAATTTACTATATTTATCCCCCTCCCCAAAAAAGTATATTCTTTATTTCCCTTATTTTAGTGCAAACCCTCATTTTTATTTTATGCTAGTTTATATTATTATTCTTTGTTTTATGTGTCATCATAATGCTGAAGCAAGTTCCTATAGTTTGTGAAATTTGTTCACTGACAATAGCAATAAATCTGACTGATTCAGAAAAATGCAAAAAGAAAGGGTTGCAAGCCGGTGTCATCTTGGTTATTACAGAAAGGGCATCTGATGTAAAACTAAATATGAATATTACAAATGACTCAACAAGGCTAGAGATAGTGGCAGAGATTACAAAACTGTGATGGAAAAGAAGAGTTGTAAAGACATTTTTATAATAGCTTTTTTTCATTAAACAGTTAAAGAGTGTCATCATTTTCTAGAAAAAATATGTTAAATATGTTATGCTGAATAAGTTGTTTGGGAAAAAATGCTTGGTAAATTCCTTGGCCTTCCATTGATACAGCAGGATACTTCCCCTAATATTACCCAGCTGATTGAACTATTACGTAGAATTACACTGGCTCCACCTGCATCCCACAGCACCACAGGCCTGCACCCTGGGGACCTGCCTCCTCCACATGGGTCCCACTGGGGCCTGATTAGAAACTGTTAGTTAACATGTTGCTATGGGTTTCGCGCTGCTACACTGGATGTCTGCAGCCCTGAGTGCACAGTCATTAGCTGATATCAAGCTGCACGGTTAACTCTGTTTGCACTGTTGACACCACAAACCACCCAAAATGAATTCGGAATCCCACCTGTCGCTAACCCCGCTAATCCGCTAATATCCAATGAACTGTGACATCTGAGGTCATCCAAACATCCCTGTTACTAATAATAAGCGTGCACTGATAACTAGTAATTAACATCCAATTTGTGAATGAAAATAAATGAATTAATCAAATTAGCGTATGATGAGGGGGAATAGTGCGGAATACCATAGGCGCTCTTTAGCGACATAGAAATTAAGTGAATTAATGTCAATGTGAATACTAATTTTGCTATTTAAGGTGCGTGGAATGTTCCATGCTATTTGGCATTCAACTAAGCTATCTTCCATTCATTTCATTGATGTTTTTATTTCTAAGCATGTAACTTGAAAAAGCACTTTCTTACTGTGAGAGGGGTTGCCTCTCCACAGATCTGGCTTATACCTTGAATTGATGGTGGCTGCTACTTTTCTAGATGGAAATAGATAATTTTAAAGTCTTACTGTGTCACATTGTAGGCAAATAAAAATATCCACGAGTAAGTGACAGACCCTCCACCAATCACATAGGGCTCCTTTAACCATTGCATTTGTCCAAGATTCACAGCTCTTTGGAGTGGACTGTTACCAAATCTTTAATAATTACTAATTTGAAAGTGTTTTCGATTTATTATAGGTATTGTAGTGTACAATTTTATGCTACTATTTTGATTTACCATTTTTGTTTTGACCCAGGTAGGAAAATGAGGAAAGAAAGGACAACGGGGGCCTTTTTGCTATCTGGGTAGAGACATTATGGACATTCTACATAATGTGCAAAAGAAATAGACATGAAAACCTATTTATTTGTATAGTCCTATGACAGTGATTGTCAGTTGAGCACCACTTAGCAGTTTTCTCAACTTACAATGCCCACGTATTGTGCTTATGCCAGTTCTTTGGAAATATTAAAAACGGCACTGGTTCTAGCTAGTTCTTTCTTATTTTGGTCTCACATACAGTTGTAATGTTTGTACATCCCCCCAACCTGTGCGAGCCCACCAGTGTCCATGTCTTACAGTGATTAATGGTGGTTGGTCGCGGCTCACACTTGCGGTGTTGGGGGCTCCGTGATGGATGGTGCTGGGAGCCTGACAGATGGACAGATGTGGCATGGCAGAGCAGCCGGGCAGAGAGAGGCAGATCTGTCCTGATGGCTTAGTTTACCTGAGAGAGGACAGGGGCAGGAGAAAACCAGGAAGTGGGCAAAGTGTGTCACTGTCAAAACAAGTAAAGCTGTTGTTATTTAGTTAGTTATTTAGTTCAAGGGTAAATGTTCCACTTAGTGGCACTGAATCCCCATCAGAGGTGGATAAAGTAGCCAAACATTGTACTCAAGAAAGAGGTATGTTACTTCAAAATAATATTACTCCAGTAGAAGTACAAAGTAGTGGTCCAAGAAACTACTCAAGAGTAATAGTCGGGACGTAACATCTGATGTATAACTTGCACTGTAATTTGATGCATAAAAGTTGCTATTTTTCAAATGATAGACCACAGAAATAAAAAAACGACATTATATTTGAAGGAGTGCTGCAACAAACACAAATCATTTAATATAGTCTACACTAAGCTTTTATCACTTTTGAAAGTGACAATAAAAATATTACAAACAGGAGTAAAAGTATGCTGATACAAAGTACTCTTCTACACTTCTAGCACATTTTTTTAAGAGTTATAGGTCAGATCTGCAGTGATGCGGCCTTGTTTTTCAAGGTATGTTAAGCACACCCGTGATAATAAAAAAATGAGCCGTGTCATGCTGTGTAGACAATCTGGTAGCAAACTACCCACCAGAAGTTATGTAATGCACCACTAAATCTTCATGTCAAAATCACTTATTCTTGTTCTCTGTATCAAAGTTATTCTGTCATTTTGCGTTTTACAGCATTTTATTACTATTGTGGTGTTAAGTCCAAGTCATTCCTTAAGGATCTTGCCCTAGTCTAAAAAATGCACCAGATTCACTGTATTAGTTAGTACTGTCTAGGGCTATAGGCCATTGAATTGGTCGATGGTGTCTTAGTCGACAACAATTTGTATTAATGTATTATTTTGCTAGGTTTTATATGCTCAACAGCAGAAAGAGGAGAGTATGGAGTGAACTAGCTGAAAATGATTTATACAGACATCAGTATGTACATATACTACATACATAAACTACAACAGTTGTTTCTACATGAACTCCTGTGCAGATTTAGCCACACCCTTTTTAATCAACGAACTGATCAGCAGGACATGTGTTTAGTCGACTACAACCCCTGTAATGTCAATATGAATATGAAAATGAAGGCAATGCAGCTTTATTTGTAGAGCACTACTTGTACATTAAGAAATATAGAAGATTGTCCAAAACCGATCACAAACTTGTTGGCTGTAAATGGTGTTTAAAATATAAATGGCTACACCTACACAAAGGTTAGAGCTATGATAAAATAGTCTGTAATAGAAGGAGACAAGGCAAATGTCCAGAAAGACCAGGCACAAAGCCAGACGTATAACTGCAGGGAGCCGGGGTTAAAACCAGTGCAAAAGCTGACAAGCACAAGCTCATGCCAACAGTGAATACAGTGGGTCAGCCTCTGACTGACCACACCTTACAGTATCCACTCTGAGCAAACAAGTCTCTCTGTTGTCTATCAAGTACTCTACAAATGATACATTTAACTGTTAAACTATAAATTGTGTAACTCTTGCATTCTGCATCATTTCAATACCATGATGGTCTCACAAGCCATAGAAAGAGAAGATAATGTAGATGAGATGTCTTGCTCACAATATCTTGCAAAAGCAGAGGAGTAGGAATCCAACATAAATACAACAGGAGCAGGTATCCTACTGAAACCTCTGATAAAATATAAAACCTTTTGTTCACAATTACTTATCTAAACTAGTAAATTTTGAAAGATGAATCAGAAAATCAAAAATCTACAGGAATATATAAAACTATTGAAAATTATGGATTATCTGCATGTCTTCCGCATAACCAACCATTTCTAGCCAATCTTTTTTCATTCAATCAATACAACTACACGCACACCATTTGATTGAAAAGTGGTGCAGAATTGTGGCTGTGGTTGGCTGCTGCGGTAGCTAAGGTAGAGTGCTGTATTCTGTAGCCGCCGCAGACAGAGTCATAAATCATATGTCGACTAATGGCAGTTCCAAATGAGCCCTCTCATCAGACAAGACAAGTACCGCGCTTTGTGTGCTTCTCCAGCTCCACTGTAACATCTGCGCTCTCAAAACGGCGTGCGTGATTCGTGTGTGTGCGGGCCTTGTGTTCATTAGGACATGTCTGCAGAGCCCCAACGCTTCCATTTAGCGCCATTTAGACACAATATGAAGAACCGGCTGCGACAAACAATCAAGGCTCCAGAAATGACACTAAAGTTTTCTCTGTGTAGCGGAGATAATGCGATTTCTGCACATTAACCTCCAACCAACAGGAAGCAGTTTTACATATCATTTGCAGGAAACACATTTTGAAAACATTTTTATAATCTTTTAATGCTGGATTTTGGTCAGTAATAACGCAAGTACTGGGGGCATATGGAATTGGAGGGCTAATTTTGTATAATAGAGAGCCCTTTTAGGTATATTTTCAGATGGTTTCAGCCACAAAATTTGCGTGTGGAATTGATTTAGCTTTCTGAGAGGATAACTCAAGTGATATTCTTCTAAATAAATCCACATGAAAATTTGTATTAATATTTGATCACAACTGGGGAAAAAGGTATACGAAAAATGCATCATGTTTAAGAGGCAGTGTGTTGTGGAGATGGATGGCCAATAATAATAATGCAAAACCATCCAAGTTGCATCTGGTATAAAAGTAGGTAATAGTGTTGGTATAGTAGTCTAGTGGTTATTTAAAATTGCCCCTCCATACTATAGCCCTATTACAGTATAGCAGTATGAGCTTCACTGCATTTCTACATCTCATCTCAGTGCAATGACTACTAACAACCTTTCGACTACAGAACTCAATGTTGCTGTGATAACACGGCCACATTTCCACTACTGAACTCAAGAGTAGTGCATGGCAAGTCCGAGCTCAATCAAAACTGCCCAGTCATAGCCCGGGCTGAAGGGGTTTTCAAGTGCACTCGCGCCAAGAGATGACGATAATCCTGCAGCTGATACAACGCACCCCACGGAGACCGCAAATTAAAAGTCATAGAGTGTAGCCGGCGAGCAACCATGACACAATTTGATGTCGGAGCCCTAGACCCGGTCAATGTCTCTTACCGAGTGCCAGCCCATTGAATGTTGTCCCTTTGTTCCATCTGGCAAGCATATAATGGACTTAGAGGAGGGGAGTGCCGGTGCTGTACGGAGATAGGGTTCTGAATGAGGGGGAGAATGTAATTACTATACCTGTCTATGCAACAATGGCAGCCCCACCTCTGCCGGGCCTCACTCCACTCGAAGGAGCCAGACAAGCTGTTGGATTGTGAGGGTACAAAAGGCGCCCTTGCTAGGACTCTTAAATCAGTGTCGTGGGCTCGGTCATAAAAGGCAAAAAAAAAAAGATATGTCAAAGTACAACAGGAGATGTTCGGCCCTATAAGAATCTACAGACAATGAACAATGAAGTCATGTTCGTTTAAAAATGATGGCAAAAGTCAGGGGACAGTCCAAGCTCGTCAAAATAGAATTGGAGTGGCAGGGTGAGGAGTTTGGGGATTACCCAAGTTTAAAGATGAAGAAGGCATGATTATTATTGGACAAAACGCTTATAGATAGAACATTACTAGCTGGTTGTTCAATATCTCTCTCTCGCTCTCATTAGTTTTGCAAGCCTCTTGATTATGTTTCTCAGTTAGCACATCAGTTTATGCTAAGCTCTGACTATTAGAGCTTAGCATAAACTCAGATATTAATGAATACTAAAACTAAAAGTAGATACTCATTTCAACAAGTATTGATATGAAAAATTCATGATTCACAGGACAGAAATTAAGCTTCATCAAATAGTATTTAGATTGATTTTGAGCTCTATCAGGACAAGTATAAGACCACAATGACAAGTACACGCCCATGAACCACTAGAACATGACTGTTACATTACCGCTACATTACACAGATCTCACTAATGTTGAACACATTCTACAGTCTAAATAAAGAGTGTTTTTATTATAAAATATCATATCGCACCATAGTACTGAAGTAGCGGGGTAATGACTGTTCTTGTATAGCCAGTACAATTTCAGTTTTGACAGAGTTTAAAGACTATTATGTGTGGTAGTAGTAAATTGTGATTAGAGGAGTAATTCTTAGTGCTCAGCCTTGGAGCCACAATAATGAGGGGACTTTGCTTTGCCAACTGAGCTATTGAGCTGTATTACTAATAAAAAACTAAAGACACATCATAGCACATAGACCTTTACAATTACAGTAGTGATAGCGTATTGATTGCACTATGAATGCCATTTATATTAAATTGCTGTGGCGGTCATTCAAAAGATAATATTATTGCAGAAAGCCTTGTCATGGCCATACGCTGCTGCTTGAAGACAGCAGCTCGTGAGTCAGAGTGCTGATGGTGGAGGAAAATGAAAGAGTTGTCCTTCATTGTTGTTTGAGCCATAAGTCAGCGCACAGAGGAGCTGATTCAGAAGCCCGCCTGGTAAAACTGTAGTAAATAAAGGCTTGGCATCAGAGTTCAGCTGCTATATAGTCTGCCTTTTATGAGTTTGTCCAGCATCGCAGACTGTCAAACAAGTTTCTGACGGCACTACGGAGAGGGTCGTTTGGAAATACCATCACCTTGAGGCATATTCTTTCCTTTCCTTCCAATACTGCAGTGGGTATTATACGACTGTGTTGCAAGGTGCTTTGAATTATGAAGCAAAACGGTTATATTATTGATCAAATGTGTGACATTTCAGTAAGTGCTTATCATTGAGTCTCGGTGCTTCACCATCAAATCTATCTGGCTGCTTCTTTAACTCATTACAGCATTGATCGTCCAACGCGCCAGGTGAGTGGGCTTTCACTCCAGAGAGAAAATTATCGAGGGCTCTTTTTCTTCACGTACAGCTTACATTCAGTACGGCTGCGGCTGGAGAATAAATGGAAAACTTGAGTATGTTATCATAAGGAGTCCATTTTGTAAGGAGAGACAAGGGCTGCATATTATGTAGTGCACTTACGTACAACTTTGAAAAGAACTATTTATCAATGTGTGTAATGTGGTTTTAAAAGAACTTTTTGTACTTAAAAGGTGCATTGTGTGTTTTCTGGTGGAGGATCCATCAATTGCTTTTCTTCATGGAAATGTTACTGCTTTTGTTTGGAAAGTGTCACAGTATTGTATATTTCTATCTTCACGGAGACCAACCAGGCCAAGTTACAGATCAGATATGCGGAGAGGCAGCCCCGCTAACAGAGTCATACAGAATGCCTGTGTTTTGGTGGGGTTTCTTTGGTATTTTAACCATATGAAGTTGAATAAATGTATGGTAGTGCTTTGTCATACTATGGAACATTTCAGGCAGAGCACTGACATATTCACAGATACAAGGAGGTGACAGACCCCCAATCAAAAAGTTACATAGTGCACATTTAAGGGTGTATTCACATCAGGAAGTCTGATGTGAAAGACTTGCTTTGGGTTGGACCAAATGTATTTTTTTATTTTTTTTATTTTGGTGCGGTTCGCCTTCACGTTGTACATTTTTGTAAATGGACCAAACTCTGTAAACAAGACCACGTGCTCTGAGATCGTCCAGCCATTGGACAGAAATGAGCAGCGTCGATTAAAGTGCAAAGTCAGTGAAAGGAGAGAATCGTGGCAGTTTTGTGTGTTCTTTATGTTATTGTCATAGCGATATGGATTTTACAGATGCAGACGTTTGCACAAATGTTTGAATGCAACGAAGACGAAGGGCAAGGGCATGAGAGCGCTCATGTGCACATATCATGTGACAGTTTCCCTACTTCACTCAGGTTTACAATATGGTAGAAGTAATTTTTCAACAATGAAGACGAAGGGCAAGACAAAGGAGAGCGCTCATGTGCACATATCATGTGACAGTTTCCCTACTTCACGCAAAACGTAACAGGTATAAAGTTGGAATTATATTAGTATATCAAAAGACTTATTAAAAAGCATAGGTACTACATACAAAAGTCAAACGGAGTTCTAAGCTCGGTGTTATCACTCTGAGCGATTCTCTGGTCTCCATTTCCCACAATGTTCCACATGTGACAGGAGGTCCTTAGGTGCAAAAACACAACTGTGTTGGATTGGGTCTGGGTTGCATTCAAACCACAAACGAACTGCACCAGGGTCTGTATGGTACCGCACTGAGACCACCTCTTCAGCCGGGTCTCAGACCGTTTGTTTGGTCTGGAACAGAGTTCGGTGGTTTTTATTCATACCAGCCCAAAAGGTCCGAACCAAAGGAGCATATACTTCAACAATATGGACACATTCAGAGTCTTAAACCTACAATACAATACAGGTGTGCAAAAATATTGAATTATCATGATATTCAATTTGTTGATATAGTATCATTATCAGGGGCTACTGTATCAGTATGTATTTAGTTGAAGGGTATCTTTAAGCCATTTTTTTGTGACCAGACTACTACTTATTTAGTTGAAAGAAACTTGTTTAGGTAATATACTTGACATATTCACTGTTTTGATTATTAAAATAGATGCATTTCATATCAACTTTACACATGTAGTGGTTTAACAAAGAAATATTGTTCTTAAAATGTATCTGGTTCTTAAAAAACAGCAATATCTCAGAGTGTATCATGTGCAGTATTTCTGACTATCACATTTATCTACATATTGTGATAAAATGATAACATGAGTCATGTTACATCTGTATCGTATTGAATGGGGGACCGAGGGATCCCGTAATTCCCAGCCCTATAATGCAGCATGTTTTATTTCAAGATGTAACTTAATTTAGTAGATGTCACAAGTAATAATCATAAATCGTATTTACATTCCACCTTTCAAGATGTCCAAACGTTTTACATTGTACTGTATTATTCATTCACTCTACAAATGGTGATGTTAAGTTACAACTTTAGCCACAGCTGCCCTGGGGTAGACTGAGGAAAGCAAGGCTGCCAATCTGTGCCATCTGCTCCTCCGACCACCACCAACACTCACACACCACATTTATAAAGGCCAAGTGTGAAAGGTCTAGCCTTAGAACACAATCAAAGTATGCACCAGAGCGTCCCTGCCTCCCCACAGTGACAACTGATATTCCCAGCAGTCTCCCATCCAAGTAATAACCAGGCCTAACGCTGCTTAGCTTTCAAGATCAGATGAGATGGAGGTAAGTAAAGCACATTTACTGTTTAAATTATATTTTAAAATAGGCCACAACAATTACTATATTGACTCATATGAAAACTGGAACAATATTGTTTGGGGTTGATATATTTATCATGAACACCAAAGGGGATTTTTTTGATAACTTTTTGTTTTATCATAACACTGGAGCAGTTGAGAATTGAAGTAATTTCTGAGTTGTTATAGATACAAACTAAACCAACTAGTGTTTCTTTTTTTTATTATATTGTACACTTGTTTTTGGAGGGATAATCCTGCCTTATATTTATTGTGGCATCAGTGGCATCAGTTT
The DNA here is from genome assembly GCA_000787155.1 of Scartelaos histophorus. Lineage (NCBI taxonomy): Eukaryota > Metazoa > Chordata > Actinopteri > Gobiiformes > Gobiidae > Scartelaos > Scartelaos histophorus. Next base: position 15,481 of record KN497330.1, on the reverse strand, counting down.
CAGTATTATTGTTTATCATCTATATTACAATTCAGAATCTGTTTTCAGGGCAGACCTATTTTAGAAATCGTATATTTAGACAGGCAAAATATATAAAATGCCACGTTTGCAAAGTACTTATGGAAGTAATAGAACATTTACTGAGGTACTACATACCTCTGGGTCGTATTCAATCTCTTCTTTAACAGGAAATCTTTGCAGCCACAGTGCCTGGGCCTGATCTGAGAGACAGCACAAAGAAATGCTGTTTGCCCAATGGACCGCGCTGTAACTGTACTTTGTTTTTGTCAGTCTTTCAAGTTGAAAACTGTCAGGTGTGAGAACAGATTCCCTTTCAATGCGTGGCCCGGCTCTTGTAGGAGACAGCTGCTGAGTCGGCATGTATGTTCTCCATGTTTAAGCTGACAACGCACTGACACGCAGGACAAGCCCGACTTCTGTGATTGGCAAAAAGATATCAAGTGGAAGGGGCAAAGCAAAAGCAATTTTCAGGAACCGCTGGGAATATATTGGGGTCGAGTGAACTTCATTTTTCTACATCTGCTTTACATGGAATTTGCACTAACACAGTACCGGCGGGACCATGCCGATGAATACTGATGTGTTCCAATGCACATGACAGATACATGGGAGAAAGAAGCCCCTTACAACTACTTACTAAGCAATCAAATGACAAAGAATTTTTACCTAATGCAAATGTTAATCACTGCGTCTTTCAGATGAATCTACAATGAACATGATTGGGGTAACAGGGAACCCTTGATCAGTGGTTGAAAAGAAGACATTCATATGTAGAAATATTGAGGAATTATATATTCATTGGACTCATTTGACGAAGCGGGCATGTTCTTTTAGTATTAATAGGCGTTCTTACAGATCTTAATTTTCTCAAACTTTCTCAAAAACTAGTGTGAATTACAGGTTGACATATATTCCAGGAAAATTAACTTTAAAAATAATTAACTTGGATTTATATTGTCCTTTCCATACAATTAGTTTCTCAAAGTGCAATAATACAGTACAGACATGTGGCACCCAATCTGTGGCCATGGCCTATCTGACCAGTCACTGAGACAGCATGCTCATGCAAAGGCATAGTGGGTAAAGTCTCTTGCCCAAAGACACAACAGCAGTATTTACAGATTGGGGCTGTGATTGAACCATCAACTTGGACAAACTAATACAAGTACTCCTCCTTCTGTGCCACTGTAGCAAAAGACAAAATCATGCACTTATTTAATCATTAATCTACTGTATAATAAAACTGACTTGAAGATTTCCAGTATATTTTTGAAGTTGAATTTCCATAGATTTTGAGCTGATTGGTCTCTGCTCTTCACCATGCACACTGCTTAGACGGCGACAGAAGCATTGCCTGTCGCGTGTGCATGTTTGTGCCCCTCTCACTATCACGCCGTTATTGAGCAGGGCCTTTCCGCCTCAGCAGCAGTGACCATCAGATGAGCCCGCCTTTCCCTTCACACTTTATGAACTTCAAAGCTGCCGCATGCACGGGCCCGCGGGATGATGGACTGCAGGGAGCGTACGCAGAGATAGCGCGGAGCCGGGGCTGTGTGCTTGTAGCTGTTTAATACCAAATGAGGGGGATGACAAGGCGTCCTGCCCGTGGACTACATAAATCACCACAACAGCGCACTCCGGCACAGGGCTTGGGGATGCTTTGGTAGTAGGAAGTAGGAGTCTAGATCAATACAGGCATTTACAGGCAAGCCAAGAGCCAGGAGAGAGCATTTGTGCTCAATGCTGAATACTACGCCTTTGAGTGTGCTGGGTATTAAAAATCCACTGAGGTCAAGGCAACCTGAAAAAGAAGTTCAATTACTTTAAAATAAATAGAACTGCCATTATGGCTCACCTGGTATGTCTGAAACTGTACTTCAATAAACAGAGGCAAGGTTAATTTTGTTTGGTTTATGTTTTAGATGTAAAAGGAGGGTTAGGGTTATTTTAAAACTCTTTAATCTTTATTTTGCATATAAACAGATTGTAAGACATGGCAAAAAAAGAGGTTTTATCACAGTTAAGTACCTGCAAGTCTACAAAGCCCCAATCATATCATTAACAAATAAAAATTAGAAAATCTTTTGTTTTATTATAATTTCACTAAATTGATAGCTCTATAAAACATTTTTCAATCTCCAAAGCACAATGAAAATACTTGTTTGATCAGTTTTCTAACAAAAAACAACAGACTTCTACAATAACTGTTATAACCCTGTTTTGGCTGCAAACGGAACTGTTCTAATAACAAACTGATATAAAAATTGTTCATGAATGAAGTTCGAATGAAGATGAAAATACGAAACCATAGATGGCATAGAAATTAACTATTCGAGGCATTTGTACTGCAAATGATGCATTGTTTTACTTGTCCTCTGTTTTGAGCTGGTGCACATGGCTCTTGTGTGTTACGATCTTTACTAATTTCCTTTAGACATTAGGGATTTGACCCACATACACAGGCGTATGATGCCTGTGCCTCTGTGCAATGAATGTAATGAGTTGATTCTTCGTGCAGACCAGTGACCTTCTTGAAAGACACAGATAAAGACTTTCATTGTCAAACAGCATTCTCAAATAGCAAATGCCATTCCCAAGGTCCAAGAGTCCAAATCTGATACAAGCCCACCCAAACACACTTCCTATACAACTTCTAAACACTTCATCAGAACAATACATTTTCTTTCTTTTACAAATAAAAACACAAAAATAGCAATTTTGAGCTTCAGGCTGCAGTATGGGTTGAACCTCCACCCACACAGCTCCAGGTTTCTCCAGCTTCAGTGCCACCCAGGTCAAATCTGGTTTTTACTTATTACGGCACAGTGTTAATAATTAGTAGTTTAAATATTACCTCTCAGATTCACATTATAGACCTACTCAGCACAATATGATGACTTTAAACATCAATACTATACTGATTATCTAAATATCAAGCTATTGATTATTAATTTTATTTACATTTCCAAAACGTTTTTTATTTAAAGCATTTATAAACAGAACATGAATTTCCAATGTGCTTTTTGATGATTTTGACTTTAGCTTTGACTCGAGTGGTGAAGTCACATTCCAGTCCTCCTGTGAGTCTAACACAAGAGCAGAGGTTTGTCATTCTGAAACGGGAAGCCTAGTGAGCACAAGCAAACAGGTGAAGAGGTCTCAGACTGAGTTTATAAACCACTTTAACTATTAGTTATTCCAACTCTCAAAACAAGGAAAAGTCCAAATGGAAACGCCCAAACCATACGTCCAGAAGAATGCCAGGAGTCCAGAGAGAGAAGCACTCATGAACCTCCAACGCAAAAAAACATACCCAGCTTGTTCCTCACAAGCCAATAAGAAGGAAGCTGCTTACGGCCCTACTGCAGACAGAGGACCAAAAACTAAAAAAACATAGAAGACTTCAACATAACAGGGGACAGAGCAACAGAAGAAACCAAACGTTCTACACCCAGACCAAGTACTGCTGAAGGAGTTACTTCATAAGAGGGGAAACCAATACCTACTTTTTTACCCGATCCTCTTCCTAGAGCCAATATTGGCAAGCCAAGCAATGGCGTTTTGAAGAGGAGCAAGCAGTGAGACAGACTCCAGAGGAGCCAATGATAGCGCAGGTAAAGGTCGAAACTGGAGCCTGTTCTCCAAGTCAGGACTGTCAAAGTTAAGAAAAAGGAAAGAAAAACAGCAGGAAAAAAAACCTGAGCTAGCCACAAATCACAAAAGGCAGTGTGCCAAAGAACCCTATGATCAAACTCATGCTAAACCTGCACCAACCCAAGCTCCTGACATCAGGGGTCCTGACAGAAGAGAAGGTAGAGAAAGAATATTCACCCCCAGTCTGGGTAGAGCAGAACAGACTTTTGGCTCACAGTCTAAAATGGACAATAAACCAACGGCCCTTAAACCTGAAGTGAGTGTTAAGCGGGTGAGAAGGAGGAGATTTGAGGAGGAACAAGCAGCAATCAACCAAATGTACAACTAAATGCAAGCAGGTTTGGTTCCAAATGCCAGAGGATGACCACTTTCACTAAACTGCAGCCTTTGGACAAGTCTCCATATCAATACTAATCCACCTGTCCCAGTCATAGAGAGGTGCTGCAGACACCAGAGACACCAATGTCAAACTCCAAAATAAATAGGCAAGCACAGGAAATTGAGTACATCAAGTCATTCTTTAAACCAAACATATACTGTATTTGCAAAAGGGTTGTCAAAAGTATAGAAAATATGATACACAATACTAAAACTAAATATCAAAACTATATAGATGCTCATTTGAGTAGTGATTTTGCAAAAAAAAACATAAAAAAACATCACATGAACAGGACAAAATATTTTCCTAATCAGTTTTAGTGTAATTTTAAGATTTGTAACAAGTATAAGATCACATGGTAATGGTAATCGGTATCGAGCACTGAGTCAAGTCCAAGTAACGAAACTGAATTAGAAATTTTAGCATTGGATTTGTAATCACTAGCAGACCAATGCCTTGGCAGAGGTCTAATCTCTCCACAAGCTTTTCCTTTAGATTTTTCATATTTTTTTCTTCAACTGTATGGGATTGAAGAATTGATGAAAAATACAGGCCAGGATGTTGGGTGAAACAAACATGTCCCTGAGGAGTTGTGAGAGAGCGTTTTGGCACCAAGGCACCAATCATACTTCAGTGTTTTCAATATCTGTCCAAAGCCTGTTTCCTCTGCCCGTCAACCACAAAGCACTCCTCCTGTTATTGCTCATTTCACATTTTCCTCTCTCTCTTTTACTTGACAGTCTTTCCTTTTCATCCCTTTGCAGTCACATCATTTTGATTTTCAACCCGCACCGAATCAATAAAAGCAGATTTTAAAATAGTAGTTGCTTTTTGAACTAGGTAGAATATTTTCGTGTTGAAATTACTGGGTGAACACAGCAGCAGTCCTGTTAGCCACAGATTGCGCTTACAAGCCAACAAAGAGATAACCACTCATTACTTTATATGAACCATTTTCTTGGGTACTTACTTTTAAACAACTTAGATGAGCTTTTTATCTTAACTTAACACCCACAATATTGCACTCTTTCTACCTACTTAGTTTTAATGCCGCTTCCATTATCAGTTCCATTCATTGTTTAAGCTTAGTTTTTCTGCAGTGGTTAGCTATTGAAAAGTGAAATAGTTAGTGCACTGAAGTACTAATTACATTTTTGGAGTGGGCCTGCACTTCGAGATAAGACGCACAAACAAAACGCAATTATCAGTATTGTCAGTCTAATAGTAATTGTTGAGATATACGCATAATTAAAAGGCAAAATAATGTTTACAAATCAGCTGTAATCAGCACTAGCAAGAAAACAGGCTTACAACAGGGATACATTAAGACACTGCTTCTAAGTCCATTATTTAATCCTATTTCAAAGTTCTGCCCATTAACTTACACAATGAGCTGTTACACATGTTCCATTAAACTTAGTGCTCTTTGGTTAAAAAGCATTCAATAGCAAACTTTAGACACCCCATAGCTACACTTTGTTCTGATGCTGTTAATAGACTTCACCACAATACAGTTTGAGCAATGGCATTACTGGAGCTGCAATGCCCCCTGCTGGAGACAAGGGACAAGACAAGACAAATAAGTGGCACTGAGTCACTTGAAATGCAGTGTCCTGTATATTTCCCACGGGTTTGGTGCAATCGCGTGTAAAAGCCCCAAGCACATAATCACACTCAATTACTTTTGACCATTTCCATCCATATTAAAGACAGGCAAACGCAATAAGACAAGGTACGATTTATTCGACTTAGGGCGTTTAACCTCTATGGAGCTGTGTGTGCATCTGGCGTTAACAGCACAGTCTGGGGAATCCATACCAACTTACCAAGATCTTTTAGAAGTGTGATACATTATAAAGGATTAAGGTAGCATGGGTGTCAAGCCGAGAGCCGTCATTATTGGTTAAACCAGGTCTGACTTCACACATGAGTAATTAGTCTTCTTCACTGTCAGTGTTAATGAGATGTGAAAAGAGACGGAGAGCTTCCAGCAGTGACCAGCTGCCCATGTCCACAACTGTTAGAGCATCAAAACCATTGGACTATGATGGATGAGAGACGAGATATCAAGCTTCATATCAGAGAATGTTTAGCTGCATTTGTGTTCAAGCAGATGCTATAATTAAGAAGGGCTGCACAAGACCATCTCTCACTCCATCTCACTGAGAATGACAGTTTAAAAAAAAATCAAAACAGAACAAAGCAACATTTTTACCTCATTAAACTTCACTGATGGTTAAATGTGTTTTTGGGGTGTTTGAAGCATCTGTCAACTCCACCTGTCGTCTCTGGGTAGAAAGACAATCTTGCTGGCCATATTGCAAGATTGGCCGGCAAGATTGTCTTTCTACCCAGAGCACAACCCAAAGAGGGTTCTCCTAGGAATTAGTGTCTCTTTCTTAGTATTTGGGAACATTATTTGTTTTGTAGCTGACTATATATTACAAAAAAAAAAAAAAAAAAAAAAAAAAAAAAAAAAAAAAAAAAGAAAACCTTTGAGTCTGTTTCTGACTCTGACAGTGTATGGTCATAAAAGGAGCTGTAGTGGAACTGAAAGTTATTTAGTTCTGCTTTAAAATGTCAAAAGTCAAATCCCAACCTTTCAAACCGTGTATTAAATATTTCTAAGCACTTTTACTTTTTTCTCATATTGCCCAGCCTTTGCCATAATGTTTGTGAAACCTTTACAAAGACTTGTGTCCTTGTGTCCTAACCCGACTTCATTCAGACAGCAGATGCTCCCCGAACAATCATTAGCCTATATAATAGTACAACGTGCACATAGTTACTGTCTGTATTGTAACTGTATGTCTGCTCTCTTTCAGTAGTTAAAAATATATGTGAAAGCTGTAATGGAACTATTCAGCTCGGAGTATAAAAAGACACTGAGACAATGAGAATAAGATAATAGCTAATAGAGGTTTGACCTCAATGTAATTCACACCACACTGTTCGCAAATTAACTAAAAAGTACATGTATGTAGTTTATAAAACATTCTTACCAGAAAACAGCAAAAGGATGGATAGAAGCAGATGGGAACAAGACGTCAGAGGGACGGAACGGCATCTGGGGAAATTAGATACACGAGTTTGTTTGATAGTTTACTACTTACTTCATCATTAGTTTAAGAGAAAATAGATAATATGAAAGCAAAACAACAGATCTACATTTTTGCACAAGTAACACTTCAGTTTGTGTGGGACGTGGGCACATTCTGATGCGGTGCCAACCAGCCTGAGGAGGTGAAACAATAGTGAAATGTTTGCTCTAATCATAACACAACAATTTTAACCACAGAAGCAGCTTTAAAGGTAGTGATGGGCAGATCGATACAAACATGCTCCTACTGACGGAGGCATTGAAAAGTATTTATTTTCATGCAAAAATGTACCATTTGGGAGAAATGTCTAATTGCAATATTAGTTCACGTTTTAAAAACATCGACTGACAAAATTGACTGAATAAATAAAAAGACATATGAACCAATAGACGTGTGAACTGACAAACCAATACAAGAATCTCATCAATATGACATAGGATATTTTGTAGTTTGTGGGGAAAGTTATGGTAATTCAAAAATTGCAGCCTTTGCGATTTGCTAATTGGGTTCATTCAAACTGTAATTTAGATTTAATTTAAATCTTGCTATTTGTTGTAGGATTCACTGTAGTAGCCTAAAAACTGGAAGGAGAGGCATGAGGATGGAGTTCAAACTCAGAAGACATGAACCCTCAAGACACTGTGATAGGATTGTTCATTCCAGTCTAGTCCAGTCTGGATTACCTTCTGTTGTAGGGAGTATTATACCTCTGATGGCCAAACCAGAGCTGAGCTGGCAGTGAGAGCCCTTGGTATAGAACAGCAGGCAATTTCTCTGTGATTATTAATATACAAACATCTGTTTAGATGGAGTAGAGTAAAGATGATGGCTGCCAAAAGAAAATTCTAAAAGCATATTGGAGTATATAAGCTTTGGATCAGCGTTCTGGTTCAATCTTGGTTCAGTCCTGGTTCAGTCCTGGTTTAGTCCTGGTTCAGTTGTGTTTTAGACATGGTTTAGACCTGGCTTAGTCCTGGTTCAGTCCTGGCTTGGTTTTACTAGGATTATCAATTTTGCAGGTATAAAACAACTCTTGACCAGAAAAGTTACATAGTGCTCCTTTAATGTGTATTTTTTTGCAATATGTATGTCTTTTTCTCCCAGATGTCCTCAGCATACACTCTCAGGAAGCCAGAAGTCAATGGGCTGTGAAGTACTCAGTGAGCCAGTAACAGTATGAGCTCATGATATTCATAGTGTGGTGTGAATGAGAGGGAGGAAGCAGTGCTGGCTCTTACATGTGTAGACCGCAGTGCCCGGGCCAGAGCAGATGAATGGGCGACCCGCTGGCTTGTGCTCTCTCCCCCTGACCACAAAGACCTCCTCTCGGCCTCCGGTCCGGCTGCCAGCTCATTCAACCCTGCCGCGGTTCAACCTGCTCACTGCGAGTCACAGCTTTCAACACATGACCACCTGCTGCACATGGGAAATATTGGGAGTTATTTGAAAGACAGTAAACAAAAAGCAGCAAAGTTTTTGGATTGGATAGTTATACCACTAACTACACAAAAAACAAAAAAAATCTAGATAGTATAAAGTGTTCAAAGGGCCTGTATCTGATTTTTTTCCCAAGCATTTAAGCAAAATTTGTCTTCCCCCAAAACAGACGTTGTATATGGTCAAAATAAGTCTGCTGCTGTTTGAATAGAGTTATAAAGTGTTTTACAGTCCAATCATCAGGAAGTGAGTATTAGCATGCTAATTGTTTGTAGCTTTCACAGAAAACAAACACACTGATCTCTGAGTTGTAAAAAGTGCTTATAAATTCATCACAGTGAATAATTTGGATGCTTAGAATATATAAGACAATTGGGGAATAACTTTGGGCCACTGCAAACCACCTAAAATAAACTAGATCTGTTTTGGACATTTTTAAGACAGGTACAGCACCTTTAAGACCCATTTTCTAAACCAGTGGCTCTCAAACTTTTCACCCCAAGTACCACTAAAGAAAAGATTAGGTTTTCCAAAAGCCATCAAATCTAAATCAAGTATATAACAGGACTATTCTAGGTTTAATCTAAAACCTAAGCAGGTCTAAAAGTGGACTACTCATTTCCACTGCCGTTCTAAACAGGAAATTATCCAAAGGAGGGAAAAAAAGTGAATAAAATTGATTCTAAAATGGGTAAACACACAAACTGAAGAGGTATCCAAGGGTCACCTGAAGGAGCTCATGTACCAAAATACTGCTCTAGAACATATATAGACTTTACTGCAGTAGACCTTTTGTAGTTAAGTTGATTAAGTGGACCCAGTCTTAACTAGCTAACTCTTTATTTTATCAAGATTATAAGGATTCATATAACAGCAGAAAGGAGAAAGCATGGAGTAAGTTATCTAGCTGGAGCTGTCTGGAGTGACTGGACAAGTACTTCTTTATCTATTCACATAGAATTTCTTTAGTTGACAACAGTCCTACAGCTGACAAAAGTACAATTTTTTGGCTAACTACTGAAGTATCAACAATGTCTAAGGTGTATTCAAACAGCCTTTCATAACGATCTAGCACACATTTGATTTTTTCACATATTACGCAACTCGGTACAAAAATGAAATCAGCTTTGGATTGAAATTTTAAACTATAAAACTCAAGGACATTTCACATTTCATCTCCAAATGGCGAGGCAGAGACGGATGGTACAGACCCAGCAGCGAGCGTTCATAATGAGGGAGGAGGAAGAGAGGAGCGTCTGCCTCTCCAGCCCCTTCTGCTGGACATAGCCTCTCTGTGGGACCGTCCGCACACCTGCTCAGGGGCATCACTCACCCAAATGAAACGTGTCCGCGCCGGATCCGTGGAGGGGCGCTAATGAGACGTCGGATTAGCCCAATGTTCGGTTAGCTCCTGACATGACCCGAGCCAGCTGTAAACACAATTCTGGTAACTGCCTGACAGCTCAAGTATTTTTAGTGTCTTCAACTTATCTGGCGGTATGAAAATATAGGACTAAACGGAGTGCCTCCATAGGGCTTTATTAGTTTTGATAAAATCCAGTCGACAGCTGTTTTCAGAGCTCCTTGGTCTATTTAAATAAAAAGTTCTGCTTGAGTTTTACATTCATCTTATTTTGTACAGTGAGTCACTTTTGGCACTGAGCAGTTATATTTATACCAGTGACGGTTCATTGCAATAGCCTACAAAATATATATATTAGTTTTACATTTATTTTAACTCAAAATAAAACTTTTGAAAGCCCAATGTAGCCATGCCAACATTTTAAAATTTACAGTAATTTGATTCAAAACCCTATGCACTGCAAAGTCTATGCCAGCCCTGAATCATCCGTAGAAGACAGGCTTCCTAAACAGATAGAAATTGAAATATATATATATTTTTTTCCTGGGTTATAAAATGTATGGCGGAAACACAACATGCCACACATTCTTTTCAATATCAACACCTTCCTAAAATAATCGCACAAGTCATTTTTTCAGGTTTTTCAGGAAACACAAAAAACTCCCCCCAAAATTGAAATTATGGCATAAATTATGGCAAAGTAAACTTAGGCAAAAAGTGACTTAGGCGATTATTTTAGGAAGGTGACGATATGACAGACTACTACATCGGTTAAAGTAACAGTGTATTTGTCAGACAGTAAGTAAGTAAGTAGGATGACCAGATTCAGTCAGGTCAGGATGGTTTGCATAAATAAAACTATGAAGAGACAGCATAACTGTAACTAATTGGCCTTTATAAACTTACTTTGTGGTTCAATCATAATCTGAGGGACATCTAATGGTGCATTTTATATTTCTTATGGTCATTTTCAAGTTAGATTTTCAGTTTTTTACCTAAACACATGACAATATATTCCCCTTTTTACTGAAGTGGTCAAAATAAGGACACCTGGGACATTTCCTGTATAAAACTAGGACAAATCAATAGTTTTGGATAAATCTGATGGGGCTCAAAACTGGAACCGTTTTAAGTAAAACTGTTTTCCGTGTTTTTTTTTGTTTTTTTTCTTCTTTGTCTGTAACCACAGGAACAGGTTAAGGCAAAGCGAAAAAAAAAACAGTAGCCCAATAGCCCATGGAAACCAACGGAGTGGCTAATGACGTTTATTAGCTAGCCGTATAAAATTGTCCAAGCGAAGAAATATGGACTTAAATTTGACAAAATTTTTATATAAAATTTGATATAAAAGTAAATATATGCTAAAGTTAAGCTACCATATTACCTTTACTTGCGATCTTCATGAATAGTTCATTCTCGTTGGCGGTGTGAGAACGTTGCACGCATCTTTACGCACGGCGACGTGACAACTTATGTCACGAGGCGCGACAGTCAAAACTTTTATTTAATTTATTTTAAAATAAGTCAACTATATTTTGTTTACTGCAAAGGATATACATCGAGCAAATATAAATAGAAAAGAGGTTATAATTCCTCCGAAGGTTTGCTGGACACCGACACGTCCCCATAGGAGTAGATTGGTACGTTTGATTTTTGGCATGGGCGCCATCTTGAGTACTATACACGATAATACTGCTTTACATATTTAGCTGAAATGTTCATCTAAATGGAAAATTAACGTTGTTATATAAATTATTTCTATTTCTCACCTGTCATGGAAGAAGTAGTCAGTTTTGTTACTTAAGTAAAAGTACAGATACAGGAGGAACATACAAAAGTAAAAGTATTCCATGAAATTATCTACTTCTGTAAAAGTATTAAAGTACTTGTTTAAAAATGTATTGGGAGAGTAAAAATCTAAAGTTTTCCATGCAGATTTTGGGATCTAATAAAGTTTCAAATGTAGTGATTTTGATACAGATTTGTAGTTAATTTGTTCAGCTGCAAGAAAAATATACTTTTACTTTTCAGTCTTATTCAAACATGTAGTGGAGTAGAAAGTACAGATGCTCTCAATGTACTGAAGTAAAAGTAAAAAATTTGCAAGTAAAGTACAGATATCTAAATGTTGAGATACAGTACTTTAATCCTTTTACTTGATTACGCTCCACCGCTGTTTCTCGTCACTTGAAAACTTGACAACCATATATTATATAATAGAAAAATTAATGCCTACAGAAGTCAAGCAAATTGCAGTAATGATTCAGTCTTTTTTTATTGTGCCATTATAAAAGTCAAGCATATATAAAAATATTTCAAACATCTACATTCTTAACAATGAAGGTTAATTTCCAAATATGACCTCTCCCATTTTAAAGTGATACTTCAGTGAGACCTGGGTCCCATCGGCTTTGCGACAATTCCAGTCACGTTTGGTAAAGTTTGGACCAAATTAGAAAAGTACTTTTGCCTCTCGTGTTCTCTCTCCCCGTTTCCGCACACTCCGTCCTCCTGAAACCGCGAAACTAGGACACGGAGCTGTTCCAAGATTGTATGTTTTTTGGATATCCGGCTATTTTCTGCTACTCTAATGGTGTGGGGCTGAGTTATCCAAAAACAGGGAACGCAAGAATCCTACAAGAGGTTGCAAGACTGTTCTGGGAATTCAAGCCTCAAGAGAAATATCACTTTAAAAACAAAACAGTGTATACAGCAATGTAAAAATAGCCCTATGGACAAGTTTATATTTTACAAGATGCTGGTAGGACTTATACAGTAACGTGTAGTAGTGTACCAAGGATAAAAACGTCCCCAATCTTTGTTTTTCTTCGGCTATGTAATAAAAAAATAAAAAGGTTAACAAAAAATACAAGATTACGTAGTGTACCCCTTTTTATGTACAGCACAGTGAAGCAAATTACACCAATCTTACGCCAATCTTGCCTCGGAGAACAATTTCCTTAACCGCCGCTTGAAAGTGACTCAACTGTGACTCATCCTCATTTTGTACTATTAGCGTAAAAAGGCGTCGAAAAATTATTACATTCGAAGCGCTCGGCTGCGGAAAAAAAAGAACACACGAGGGCCGCGGATCTATCCACGCGGCCCTGTTGCTGTTTTTTGCTAAATTACAGTTTTTGTGCAAAATGGGTAACAATTTTTATTTTCAGTAGTGTGTAAACAACCAGTAATGGATACGCGGCGGTGCGATAAAAGATATGCTTAAAAAGAAATGGCCAAGTGGTACCGACACCATCTAAACACTGATATATAACATTTCAGTCAATGTTGTACTTTACAAACATGGCATTCGTGTGTCAGGCGTAGACGTAACGCGAGCTCGAGTTCAAATGAGCGTCTTTGTAACAGTTACGCTCTTGTTTAAGTCGTCCCTCCTCGTCCGCTGGCTTCTGTCCCAGACTTCAATGTTTCTCGGTTACACTCCGCTTGCTTGAAAAAGAAAGCAAAAAGGAGAACGATTTGTGAAGAGTCAGACTTCTCATAGAAAAAAAAAGAGGTTAAAAGTGCACGGCGTAACTTGACTAGCGGAGTGTCCGCTACCTGGTGTCACCGTGGAGATGTTATTGCTTTGAAAAGAATGTTCCGCAGTATGGCAAATTAAAAAATCAGGATAAAAGTTTAAGAGTGAAGGCGTTTTCTTCGGCTTATAGTCAGATTGTTGATGGACTCGTTCTTATATCTGTCTGAAGGGAGGAGCTAACTGCACTGAAACACATCAATTTGTTTAGAGTTTCAGTTTGTTAGCGAAATCTGTTGAACTGAACTGAGCGTGAGCTGCGCCTGGGTCGTATTTTGCATAATTGTTCAGGGCCCAAATGGTTCCTCTGAAGGGGACTGAACAATTATGCAAAATATGACCCAGGCACAGTTTGTCTTCACTCAAAAAGTCTTCACTCCCAAACTTTTGTCCGCTCCCTTAGCCCATTTCTTTATACACTTGTAAAGCAGTGACATCTCCACGGAGTTGATAACGCACCCTCCGCCGGAAAAGTTACATCGCGCCTTTAAAAAACAACATCGTGAGAATCGCCATTGGGCCGCGGGCCGGGCCGGTTGGCGACAGGTGGCAGTGGCTTCTTGAAGAAATCTGTAAAAGGACAAAAAGGTTGGAGTGGCGTCAGTACAGCTCGTCTATGCACCGCGCAGCCCACAGAAGCATCGGGACAAAGACGCCGACTATGACACGGGACGGATGACATATGGAAATGAGAGGCAGCACAGAGAGCCTTTCAGTAGATTAAGACGTCTGCCTCCACGAAGGATCCGCATGCATCTAAAACATGCCTGGTGAAACGAAAGGAGGAAAATAAAAAAGATGTTATGAATGTAATTAAAAGGGGCAGAACCTGATTTTGAAGTTTTTAAGTTTTGCTCCAGTATAGATGCATTGTAAAAGCAGCTCTTGGGGTTAAAATGAGATCACTGTGAAAGGTTTTATTATCCGCAAACCAGGAAGTATTTCTGGTGCGCTGTTCAATACCAATTTGTACCAATCTGGCCTCTAATGGTTGTGAATCTGCTTAAAACATAATTAGGATGCTAGGAATGCGTTAGGAATTTTGGATCGCTGCTTTTGAAATGATCTAGTTGGGGGTTTTTTTGTTTAAAAATCAGGTACAGCACCTTTAGACGTCATCTCACTTCAGACAGGAATAATAGTTCAGTCAGTGTTTCCTCTACAACATCACAAAACACTATAAAATATATATGTTATTTCTCCCTAGCTTCAAAAGTCAATGTATGTAGAAAAAAAAAAGCGGAGGTGGAGTCATGCATATGTTAGTAAGGAAAACATATGTCATGCGTGATGTTAAATGTGTCAACACGGTGACAAGAACACAGCCCCACATAACAAGCAGGTTTACCAGAATGCTTGGAGTCCCCCAGTGGCTCTAGTTTTGGCAGTCTAGATGCTTTGGGTGTGGCCCATCCCACTAAAACACAAGGTAATTCACTAATTAGGACTGAAAAACAAAGATATTGTTATCCGCACGCAGACTCCGCCCTCTTCAGAAACTAGTTCATGGCCTTGTTACGGTTGAACTGGGAAAAGTTATTACAAAATTCACACTTTGGAAAGATGGAAAGATTGCTTATTAGCGACTCAATGTATTCTTCAATAATTTATAAGACATTTAAATCTATCTATCCATCTATCTATATGCAGGTAATCCAGTTTTAAGCATACGCACATTAAACAGGAGAGTAGATCTGCATGATTTTAGAAAAAAAATACTTTATATATTCGATTGTGAGCAGATTTGCGTCAGGTTTATGTTTTAAAATTAAGATTCAGTTCACAATCCACTTTCTAAACCTGCCGTGGAGCATTAAAATTTGAGATAATTAAATATGAATGGCTAAAATCTGCAAGAATCCCATACATTTTAGAACAAGTTTGTTAATTTGTTGTCTTTCATTTTCCAAAATAATCGCAGCTTTTTAATTTTTTTAATATTTTTTTTTTTATTTCATTTTTGTAATTAAATTTTTATTATTTTATTT
>JACN01132673.1:0-10534 GCA_000787155.1 Scartelaos histophorus | reverse complement strand
TATATATATATATATATATATTTAACTTATGAACATAGTTTATCTGGAAAAATAAACCAAAAAAGATAAAAAAGATGAATGACTACGGAGTAGGGAGTTTTAAATTATTAAACCAAGAAGCACTTTGCTTTGCATTAAAAGCATCAGTGATTCAGAAAATGTATGAAATTCCAAATTGGTATATAAGTAGGTTATTGATACAAAAGCATTTGATTTTTCTCAAGGAGCTTTTCATGTAGGACAGGCCACCGGATGGAGAGTGTAGAGCTCCTCTGTTTCAAGCTGTCTCCAACCAAGGTCAATTACTGAGAAGGCGTGAAAAGTAACTCAAGACTGTGGAGAATCAGCAAGCCGTCTCCGCTCAGATGAACCAATTTGGGAACATGTTGGCCAACCTCACTACTGCTTTCTCCCAGTTTACTGCTGCTCCGCCACCACCCAATTTCCAGCCTGGGGCCTCTCCACCACCTTCAGCTCCATCTACCTAGCCTCAACTTGAACCTCAACCTTCTGGGCTTTGCTTTTACTGTGGACAAGGACATTACATCAGTGCCTGCCCTTTGCTGCCAAAAGTTCAGGCTCACCAGTGAGTGGAGAGATCCTAGTGAGCCATGCTTCCTCTCCACCACCATTTTCCCCAGACCGTCTTCTTCTCCAGGCCTCCTCGTTGTGGTTACGCCAGTCTGTTTCATGCCATAGTTTTGTTGATTCTGGGGCCGATGAAAATTTTATTGATTCCAACCTAGTACTCAAAGCTAATATTCCCACTGAACCATTGGAGTTTCCCAGAGAAGTCAATGCACTAAATGGAAGCCACCTAGTCAAAATAACTCACAGCACGGTGCCTGTCACCCTTATTATTTCTGGCAACCACAAAAGAAATACAGTTTTTGGTTATTCCATCTCCTCATGCTCCAGTAGTTCTGGGTCTACCTTGGCAAAAACTGCACAACCCTCAAATAGACTGGTCAGCCAGCAAAGATTAGTAAGTAAGTAAGAAAGTAAGTAAGTAAGTATGTAAGTAAAGATTCTAACCCTGCTTCACCTAGTCCTCCAGATTTGACCTCTGTCCCTACCATTTACCATGACTTATCTCAAGTAATCAATAAAGAGAAAGCAATATCTCTTCCTCCTCACTGCCTCTATGATTGTGCAATAGATTTACTCCCTGGAGCCCCTTTGCCTGCTAGTCGTTTGTACAAGAGAATATGGAACAATACATTAAAGACTTTCTGGCAGCTGGGTTAATTCCGTCCTCATCCCCTGTAAGAGCTGTTTTTTTCTTTGTGGATAAGAAGGATAAGACTTTACAACCAAGCATTGACTATCGTGAATTAAATTACATTGCTATAAAGAATAAATATCTTCTGCCACTCACTGACTCCGCTTTTGAGCCCCTACATCAAGCAGAATTTTTACCAAACTAGACCTCCGCAACGCTTATCACCTGGTCCGCATTCGCCAAGGAAATGAGTGGAAGACTGCATTTAACACTCCCTGTGACAGAGCAGGCCCGTCCCTAAGAACGCTGCCCCGGGTTAGAGCAAGTGAAGACGTGCGTGCCCATTTCACTATCTACCAAATGGGGGCAAATGGAGGTATATAGGTGTGCTCTGCAGCTCGGCTCTCAGTCTGGTCTTTGTTACAGTGACGGTAACATGCGATGAGAGCGCAGGAGCGAGAAAACAAACTAGAGAGAGACTTAAAGGGAAAGTCCATTCTGTTTTTTTGTTGCCTGTAAATACTGACTTTTGAAGACTGTGTTTTACTGTAAATAATTTTCATGCACATTTGCCACCTTTTTGCCATCTTTTTCACTGCGGGAGCTCACAATAAAACCACCAAAATGCATTTCCTGACTGAGCCTGAGTTTTTTGAAGAATCCCTCCACACTCCCATTGGACATTTTGAGTATTTAGTTATGCTGTTTGGACTTACTAATGCCCCTGCCGTCTTCCAAGCTTTGGTTAACGATGTGCTCCATGACATGCAGAACAAATTTGTATTAATTTACTTGGATGACATTTAGATTTTTCCAGAGATATTAAAGAACATGTGGAACATGTGAGGCTGGTTCTACAAAGACTCTTGGAAAACAAGTTATTTGTAAAAGCAGAGGAATGTGAATTTTATGCCACCACTGTGAACTTTCTTGGTTTTATCATTGAGCTGGAGCAACTCAAACCTGATCCAGCCAAAGTGAAAACAGTTGCGGAGTGACCAAGATCTGAGACGCATAAACAGCTTCAGCGTTTTCTGGGATTTGCCAATTTCTACAGGAGGTTCAGCAAAGATTACAGTAGGATAATAGCTCCACTTACTGGTTTAACTGCCACGCTAGTCTGGTCTAACGAGGCTGAAATTGCCTTCTCCACACTCAAAAAACTTTCCGTAACTGCTCTTTGTCTCAGTGTCGTCCCAAAGACCAGAAAATGCACCCATGCCTTTATTTCTCTCGGCGGTTATCACCAGCAGAATCCAGTTATGACATTGGTAACAAAGAACTCCTGGCAGTTGTTTTGGCCCTGCAAGAATGGTGCCACTGGCTGGAAGGAGCTGAACACCCTTTTATAGTGTGGACTGACCACAAAAACCTCTCTTACCTCCATTCGGCTAAGAACTGCCATCAGGCTATATGGGTACTATTCCTTGGAAGATTCAAGGAATATACTCACCTACCATCCTAGGTCCCTTAATGTTAAGCCTGATGCCCTGTCCCACCAGTCCTCTTCTGATGAAGTAGAATCCGAGCCTGGTCCCATCCTACCTCCATCTTGTGTCGTTGAAACCACCATCAAGCCCTCTTCTTCCTCATTCCTTCTGGGGGCCATAAATTGGGAGATTGGGAAGGTGGTCCTGGAGGCCGAACAAACTCAACTTGACCCAGGTAATGGCCCGCCTAACTGACTCTCTTCAATCCCAGGTCCTCCAGTGGGGGCATTGCTCTAAGTTAACCTGTCATCCTAGCTTTAATCGCACATTAGCATTCCTCAGACAAAGATTTTGGTGACCCTCTATGTCTCATGATACCCGAGCCTTTGTTTCTGCTTGTCCTGTGTGTGCTTGCAGTAAATCCAGTCATCTGCCCCCTGCTGGTCTCCTCCGTCCTCTGCCGATCCCCATCCGGCCTTGGTTGCATATAGCAGTACACTTTGCAACTGGCCTTCCCACTTCTGAAAGTAATATCACTATATTAACTATTGTGGATCATTTTTCAAAGACCGTGCATTTCGTTCCTCTCCCCAAATTACATCATCCTCTGAAATTGCTAAACTCTTGGTACAGCATGTGTTTCACCTTCATGGTATTCCCACAGACATTGTGTCACATAGAGGCCCACAGTCCACCCCTCAAGTTTGGAAGGCTTTTTGTCTTTCTCTAGGGACTTCAGTCAGCCTTTCTTCTGGTTATCATCCACAATCCAATGGACAAACAGAGAGGGCAAACCAGGACTTGGAGTCTGCATCACGTTGTATCACGGCCTGAAACCCCACTACTTGAAACTCATTTTTGCTTTGGGTCGAAGCTACAGGTCTGCTACAGGTCTGTCTCCTTTTATGGTGTCAATGGGTTTTCAACCACCTCTATTCTCTGGTCAGGAGACAAAAGTGGCAGTCCCTTCAGTCCAGGACCATCTACGACGCTGCCGTAATGTCTGGAAGGCTGCCTGAGCGACCCTCAAGCGCACTGGTGCCCACAACCAGGAGAGCGCCAATTGATGCCGCATACCTGCCGCATAGAACCTTCCCTGATAAGCCTGGTAGGACGTCCGGTGACGACCCTTAGGAGGGGGGGTACTGTCACGCACCTTGCTGTGTCTCAAGTCTTCATAATGTGTTTCTCTCCTTGCTGAGTGTGGGTGGATGTGTGGATGGGTGGATGTCTGCCTGAAGCTCACCTAGAACCTGTCCATGATCAAGCCCACTATAAAGGCCCAGCTCTCTTGCCACACTCTGCCAGATTGTTACGTCAACTAGATGGTGACTTTTCAGTCGTTTGAAGTTTTTGACTTACTTAGGCCCAATTTACACGTAGCCGGGTATTTTTAAAAATGGAGACATTTCCCTTCATTTGTACCCATCGTTTACACGCAAATGGAGAATTCGCCTCTGAAAACTAATCTTTCTAAAAACTCCGGCTACGTTACGATGGTGCTCGATAGCGTATTTATGCGGTTTAATGTAAACAAAAGCTTTTTTGAAAATGATGCTGTGTGCACGATGTTATTTTGGAAAACGGAGGGAGGGAAATATTCGTTTCTCAGAATACCCAGCTATGTGTAAACGAGGCCTTAGCTATCGCGTATACTTACCTGCTTTTTCCTGTGTTACTAGCTCCTCCAGTGAAGACTTGAGTATTCGGCTGCTGGCAAATTTTCTGGAACCTACCTACCTTCCTGGCCTTGGGACAGTAAACTCATCATTTCTGATTTGAGTCTATTTTTGGGTCCTTTTCTGCTTAGCCATAACAGGTGGGTTCCAATGTAATGAAGTAAAATATTTGGGTCAAAATGTACTTGAATAAAAGAAATTACCTAGGTTCCAATGTAATGAAGTAAAATATTTGGGTCAAAATGTACTTGAATAAAAGCAAAATTACCTATTTCAAAAACTACTCATTTACAGTATCATGAGTAAATGTAATTTGTTAATTTCCACCCTTGGTAATGCCCGAAAGGACGAGATCGCTGATACAAGTGGTCAAAATGAGTTTCCTCTGCAGGGTGGCTGGGTACTCCCTTAGAGATAGGGTGAATCTGGGATGAAGAAAGTCTGGGAGTCCCTGCTTAGTCTGCTGCTGACACTGCGACTCTGCCCAGATAAGCAGAGGAAAAGAGAGAATCGATAGATGGATGGATAGTCTTCAGCTTTAGTGAGGGAAAAACTATAAATTGTTACACAAGGTCAATTTCTATTGAACTCTTCTGTTATCTCATGTCCTCAAGTTTTTTTTGTTTTGTTTTGTTTTTTTTTTAGCTGTGTGAAGTATGAAAACAAAGGGAAGTTACAAAGTACTTTTTTCATTCATCACGCTGCAGTGTAAAAATGTGACATACTAACTCGTAAAGTTAGATAGAAGAGAGGTCATGTATGATCTGAATGGTTCGGTAGAAAAGTCTACATTTGTAAAGAGCCTCAAGTAAGGTCCCTCTTTTATGACTGAGTGAGCCACCCTGTTTAAAGCTTTCTTCTTTTTTAGACTTACACAAACTTTGTTGATCCACAAAGACATTTTATTTATTTATTTTTTATATTTTATTAAATGCAACGCAACCGGAGAAAGTGTACGCTCAATGGCAGGGTAATAACAGCGGAGCAGCCCGCCCAGGCTGGAGACTGAGAGGTATTGGAAAGGTATATGGGAGAGAGAGGCAACACATAAAACCGGTGCACAGTGGCTGATGGCTCTGAGAGAAGAGCACAGCAACCTCCCTGAGCAGAATCCAGTCACCATCACAGTGGCAGACATCCAGGAAAGAGTCTCAGGCATGAAGAATTGGACGGCACCAGGCCTTGACATGATCCACACATACTGGCATGCTGCTCTCCACGAGCGCCTCAGAGATCTTCTGTGGAGCCTCTCTGTGGACCTGGTCCTGTGCACCGGTCTGATGTGGAAACTGTTTCAGGACCTGGTCCTGTGTACTGGTCTGATGTGGAAACTGTTTCAGGACCTGGTCCTGTGCACTGGTCTGATGTGGAGCCTCTCTGTGGACCTGGTCCTGTGCACTGGTCTGATGTGGAGCCTCTCTGTGGACCTGGTCCTGTGCACTGGTCTGATGTGGAGCCTCTCTGTGGACCTGGTCCTGTGCACTGGTCTGATGTGGAGCCTCTCTGTGGACCTGGTCCTGTGCACTGGTCTGATGTGGAGCCTCTCTGTGGACCTGGTCCTGTGCACTGGTCTGATGTGGAGCCTCTCTGTGGACCTGGTCCTGTGCACTGGTCTGATGTGGAGCCTCTCTGTGGACCTGGTCCTGTGCACTGGTCTGATGTGGAGCCTCTCTGTGGACCTGGTCCTGTGCACTGGTCTGATGTGGAGCCTCTCTGTGGACCTGGTCCTGTGCACTGGTCTGATGTGGAGCCTCTCTGTGGACCTGGTCCTGTGCACTGGTCTGCTGTGTGCACCCACAGGGCAGAGGTGTGGGGTCTCAGAGTCGCTCACCTGTTGCTTATAAATGTTATTCAAAGAGCAGCCTGCACTCATGTCACTCACAGGACATTAGGTGGAGAGGTTATTCAAAATGACCAAAAATACTAGTGCAGTTTACAGTGTTGGAAAGCAGGTGGCAATATGAACAGGCACAGATAATGAATCACATTCTCAGTTAGATCAACTGTACTTGTTTGTTTTAATTTGCACAAGGTGCACTATGTACATTTTTGGCAAAGAGTCACCTGCCACTTGCTTGTCACCATGGAGAACTTAGTGCTTTTCCTGGACTGTCCCACAGTATGGCATAAAGCTACCTTGTGCTATGAAAATAAACTGGTGGTGCCATACGGCAAAGGCACTGATCCAATATACCTCCAACAAGTGAGGCAAGTCCTAATAAGCCAACTCAATGGCAAGAACAAGGCCCAAGCAATAAACAGCTCTGCCCTGCCAGTGATCAGATACCTGCAGTAATCATAAGCTGGCCAAAGGAGGAGATACAGACCACAAATGTTAAAACAGGAAAGCTCCTGGCCATGCATGGAGGGTTCCATTCCAAATCCAGCACCCTGAGACTGTACGCGAGCCGGAAGGAAGGAGGCCGAGAACTAGTGAGTGTGGGAACTACTGTCCAGGATGAAACATCCAAGCTCCATAAGTACATCAGCGAAAAGACCCTGATGGATGATGTACTCAGAGAATGTCTCAGACAGTGGGGTTCAGAGGAAGAAGAAGTGCTGGAGGGACGATCATGGCAGGACAAACCCCTACATGGGGCGTAACACCGAAACATAACTGAAGTGGCTGATATCAAGAAATCCTACCAATGGCTGGAGAGGGCTGGTCTGAAGGACAGCAGAGAGGCACTCATCCTGGCTGCACAGGAACAGGCCTTAAGCACCCGAGCAATAGAGGCCCAGATCTACCACCCCAGACAAGACCCAAGGTATAGGCAATTATATTTGATTGGTAGTATTTTTCAACTTTTGTTGAGTGGTCCCCCAAAACTATATTCTAGTCAAAATTAACACTCACAAAGGCCACGTAAGTGGTGCTTTATCTTAAGACTGTTAAATTCCAATTGGTAATATCAGTTACTTCAGCTGTTTTACCACTTCTGCTGTGATTTCAAATGTGCAAAGGCATATAAACACACTCAGGAAAGGAATATTTACCATAAACTTATTGAAATAAGCAGCTGATTTTTATTGTATTCATCTCGCTTTCTGAGATCGCAGATCCGAGCTGGGGGTGCATAAAAGTGTGCTTTGGTCATGAGAGAGGCAGTGATGATGGGTGATGGGGGTGTTGAGTCCAGTGTTGTGACCAGGCCCTTATGGAGAGCACTGGATCTGGGAGAGACTAAGGCTCACTGCAGTCTGTATAAAGTCTGTTAGACCCAATAGGCTAGGCCACATGCTCTATAAAACTCCTCATAAATACTATTGGATCACATAGTATATGTTTATAGGAAATAATTTAAGAAAATATATAACTTACAGTCACTAAGGAATTTCATTTTTTACTTGCATTATCAGAGTAATAATTTTCTAAAACTGTAGAAGTTTTGTTCTTACGAGTGGTCCTGAATATTCATAGGACTTGTTCTTCCAGAAGAACATTTTAGAAGGCCTTAAGTACAAATTTGTTGATAAAAACTTTTCATAAATGAGGCCCACTGTCCCCATAATGGATATTTGTGTTTAAGTAAGTAAGGTAAGTAGATATATTTTGGGCCATGGGGCTTTTGTTGTTTCCAAGGTGTGGGTTTACAAATTACATCATCCTTAAAAACCTTCCTGTGAGAACTTGATATAAAGCTCAATTTACCTCTCATCTTCATTTGGGGAGGGTGTACGTCAAGAGTAATGTCTATAGACAGCCATTAAAACTCATATTCAGTTTTGGTAATATCTTTGAATTATGCACACATTAGTTATTGAAATAGCGCTTCCATGAATTCATCATCTGGTCAAAACGGGTCATCTTATGTCCGCTATTCAGACTCATTTAGCACAGCTATAGCTAAAAATCTAACAATTGTTCTGCTTGGAATATTTATTAATTACTTAAACGGGACTCTTATTTACACCTTCAGTAAACATCAGGTCAGTAAAGCAGACATATTTTTCCATCCATTGTAATTGTATATTTTGCAGTTATGGATTCACAAATGTTATGCTCTAGGATAGGTAATATTTTAGAGTGTAATATAGAATTCATGTAAAATAACTATGTTTAAAAAATGTATATCTGATTAGTTTTTTATGATACATTTAATATTTAGATTTACATTGACTTGGGTAGTTCTAACTACTACAGTCATTTTTAAGGTGAGTTTTATATGTATTTTTATGTGCACTTTTCATGCATCTTTAGTTGTTATTTAATCTAGTTCTTATGTATATTATTTTATTTAACTTTTCACTGTATTTTGCTTGTCTTAGGTCTTTTACCACAACCCTCGCTACATCCTCTTCATCCATCTGGTGGTGAATGACATGATCCAGCTCACCACTGCCATCACTCTCTTTGTGTGCACCTATGTTTTCTACACCATCAACACAATTCTATGTTGCATTATTCTTGCATTTGCTCTTTTCACAACACTCAACACTCCTCTGAACTTAGCAGCGATGGTGGTGGAGTGCTATATTGCCGTATGCTTCCCTCTTCGACACCCCCAGTTGTGCAACATCAAAAGGGTTTACATAGTAATTGCATGTATGTGGGCCTTGAGTATATTGTCAATTATACCGGACATATTTCATCTTGCAGTAACAGAGCCTGCGCTTTTCTTCTCCACCGTTTTTTGCGACTCTATAATTTTGTTTCGAAATCCCATCATGGTAAAAGAAAGAGAAGTCATGTTTATATTGTGTCTTGTTGTTGTTTGGCTATTTCTGATTTATACTTATGCCCAGATATTTTTAGCTGCCAAATCAGCAAAAACAAAAAATAGTGATGCCAAAAAGGCCAGGAATACCATTTTGTTGCATAGTTTTCAGCTCCTTCTGTGCATGTCAATGTATGTGTTTCCTTCTGTCCAAAAACTTGTTTTAGTTATGATCCCAAGAATATATATCCACTTCATGTTTGTGTGGTATATATTACTGCAAATGATTCCCATATTTCTAAGCCCCATGGTGTATGGGCTGCGAGATGTAATGTTTAGAGAATATCTGAGAAAGCATCTGACCTGCAGCGGCACTCATAAAGTGTCCCATACACGATAAGCAATTATGCATGTGGAGGATGGTGAGTTTAGGCCTCCTCAGTCTGAATCAGTGGCTAGTCCATCTAACACATTTAAGTCAGGTGAGGTTTGGAATAGAGGTCGCATTAACCGAATATTCTCCGTATTGACAGAATTTTTTTAACGTTGATGGGAAAATCTGAAGGCCGTCTGTCATTTTGACAGATTGCACTGAGGGTGCTAAACCATAAATTTAGGTAGTTCACACGCCTGTTCAGTTGGTGGCGAGTGTGCGCATTAATTGTTACTATTGTTATTATTATTTATTCTCTCGTTATCTCCTCTTTTGGCCTTACGCACTCAACGCATCTCACTGTCCGGGTGCTCAGTGCGTTGAAGAGATACGGACTGGACGCTTTGGAGCACGAGGTGCAGTTGTGCCACTGATGCAGAAAGAGCTCAGGCTGCAGGATTTTCTCCCGGTGAAGCGAGTGCAGCAGAATCAGGAAATCCCACTTTCAGAGGGTCTTGCCAAATTCTGATTACTTAACTGGGAGAAACGTTCCCCAACTTCAAAAGTTTGGCTGAAGTGACACTGGTGATTCCAGTCTCCAGTGTCACAGCAGAGCGCGGGTTCAGAACAAAATTAAAATGGCCACGACAAGTCGTCTGTCCGAGGCAAAGATGCAAAATCTAATGACATTTGCCCCTGCAATCTCACTCGATGCCTTTGATTACGCACAAGCAAGCTTTCAGTTTGTTCATATTCGCTGGCCACATTGTTTTTCGAGGTGGAAAAAAATGTGGCACTTGCATGAGAAGTGAGCGAACGCCAGTGTCTGTTCTTCTTTTTTCAGATATAAATAAATGCATAATATAAGCTTTTTCTTAGATTAATTTTAAAAATGACATTGAATCCATGAAAACACAAGTTATTAAATACGCCTTGTCATTATCATATAGGCCTACATTATCATTAACATTTTAAAATAAAATGACGGATAATAATAGTTGACGGATGACGGAATTTTTACGACCCTGTCCGTCAAAATGATCGGCAATGATAAAGCCTAATGCAACCTCTGGTCTGGAACAATATTTGTTTGCAGCTGTTTCATTCTTATGTCACAAATCTTCTTCTTCAAGTCTTGATATATATATGTATATATACACTCAACAAAAATA